>JACDJE010000041.1:115861-155722 GCA_016647715.1 Pavo muticus | reverse complement strand
TTTTTTATCTGGTGATGTTTTACACATGTGATGTCTGCAAGGGAGAACCAGAAGTCCGTATTTCTTCAGATGCCTGCAAGGGGGACCTTTGCAGGGCCTACACATTTCCAGATTTGGGTGAGCAAAGCCAAGTTGGCCAACTCCTGTTACTTAACTAATCTCAGTCTGTGCAAAGCTGAGCTCAGTTCAAAAGGTGGCATAGAAGAGACAGCCATGAGTTTCCTAGCTATGCAGGCCTCTTATACACCACCATTGTTTCCAATACATGGCCATCTGTTTTGTTCCACAGTACTGTCATTCTACAGAGGCTGCATCTAAGCTATAATCTTCCCCCAGTAAATCTTTGTTCTTGGCCATCCATCTTCTCCCACTCTACAAATACTGCAGTCCTCCTTTTTTTACTGAGTCATTCCTGAGGAAGCCCGTTCTTCTGAAAGCATGTATAGCTTCAGCATTATGATATGAATGTAAACAGTCCCGTTGTAATATTTAATTAGCAAGAATGTTGGAACTTTTTCTAGATGTATTAATGTACGGCCTGCAGGAGTGAATTATTAAAATAATGATACCAGAAAGTGTTCATGAATATCTTAGAATCACAGAATCATAGAATCACCAAGGCTGAAAAAGACTTCCAAGATCAGCTAGTCCAACCATTCTCTTACCGCCAGTATTTCCCCACTTAACCGTGTCCCTTAGTACAACATCTAAATGTTTCTTTAACACCTCCGGGGACAAGGACTCAGCCGCCTCCCTGGGCAGCCTGTTACAGTACCTGACCACTCTTTCAGAGAATAAATTTTTCCTGGTATCCAACCTGAACCTCCCATGATGCAACTTGAAGCCATTCCCTCTTGTCCTATCACTGTTACCTGGGATGTGAGGCTGACCCCTACCTTGCCACAACTTCCTTTCAGGTGGTTGTAGAGAGTTACAAGAACTCCCCTGAGCCTCCTCTTCTCCAGACTAAACAATCCCAGTTCCTTCAGCCGTTCCCCATAAGAGTTGTGCTCCAGACCCTTCATAGCTTCATTGCCCTTCTCTAGACACACACTCCAGTGCCTCAATGTCTTTGTTGTAGTGAGGAGCCCATATTAATGAAACAGGTACATGCTGCATTCTGCATTACCACAGCTGTGATACTACCAGTGTAATCTGTATAATAGATCATGACAAAGCCTAGGGTGTAAACATGAATGGGTCAGTAGAATCTAAGGAAGCTGGGTAAGTGTGAGGTCAAAAAAAGGCTATTTAAATTTTAGAAAACAATGTTTAAAAAAAAAAAAAAGCCAGTGTTAAAAGCACATGACTCTTCAATGAGTTAGTCAGCATTCTAAACAAATTAGGCTTTGTCTATGTTAATATATGTATTTACATATTTATCTCCTGATTCTGTACCCACAAAGGTACAGCTATACCCAGATGATAGTTAATTGTGTCCAGATATAAAATATGGACACAGTTTGGTTATGATGCTCAAAGAAGACTTGAGTTCTTCTCAGTGAAAACAGTGGAAAAACAGATCTCTAATGCCTTCAGCAACAGGAAATAAAATGGAAATGTAATAAACTTTAATAAATGTGAATTCTTGTTGAGATACCTCTAACTATTGTACTAAACAGAATTTGTAAGCAATTTTTTCCCACTGAGGGAAAATGTTTAATAATAATAAAACTCGTGTAAATAAGCTGATCTTTCTTCTCATAATGTTCATGTGTTGTTTTCGGGAGGACAAAATCTAATCTTAAATAATATAGCACAGTGCTTATACAGTGAAATACTAACACTCCGGTCTTTTAAGTATAGAAAGTTACTGGGGTATCTCAGGTGTTCAGGCTTTTCAGTGAGAGATGATTTTTGACTGATTGACTGAGCACAGCAATTTCAATTCACAAACAGTAATTCAAAAGACATCAAGCAGTAAGCTTTGTATCAGTTTAGAAATGTTATCTAAACCTACACAAATGCTTCAAGACAAAGTCTATTGCTTAAAGAGGCAGTTCATAAACAGCTCTAATTTTTTCTTTGTCGCATGAGTCAAACTCACAGATTCACCACTGGGCAGAACAGCATAACGCAGTTTCACTGAAGGAAGATTAGGATGGCACTAACAAATGTTGACCTTCCTGGATCTTTCTAGCTAGAGGCTCTGTGTTAATGGCAGTAGCAGAGGCTGCTGACCATTAGCCATGGCACTTGTGCTACATTCCATTCAAAAAAGGTCTGTTTTTTCTTGTGGATTGCTGTCTATTTTGTTATATATATGAAATAGCATTAAACGCTTAACCAGTAGAGAAAACAAAATATTACCATGGAAATCAATTTTGTCATGGAGCTGAGCTTTCCCCATGCCTGCACATTTCCAGGCATCAGCCCCAGTGAGAAAAACTCTCCCTCTGGGACCCAGAGCACCTGCACTATAATGGGCACACACATTATAAATATGAGATTTAGTCTTGTATTTCTATCTACTTACATAAATCAGAACATTTCTCCCTGACCAGAAGCATATAATAATTTGCTCTAATAAATTCAGCTATTCAGAAAGTTGCTTAGAAAGAACAGTTGTTTTATAGAAATCACTATATGATTTACTCTACTAAATTACTTTTTGTTTCAACTTGAAATTGTTTCAAGAATAAAAGCAGGTCATGTGAAAGCTAAAAATCCTCTTCCCAAAGAAAGGCTACAGTGTTTATCAACTGATATATTTTTGTCCAAAAAACTCAATTTTGGTCACCATTATACCATCTGGATTAAAAGCCCCATATTGTGGCAGACCTTAAGCAAACAATCATTGACAAATTCAGGACTTTTCCTGAGCTGAGCTCTGAAGATTAGATGCTACACATAGTTCAAATTAATGGCATCTCCAGCAAAGGTAAGACAGAGAAATCATTAAAAGACAGGGTAAATATGATGGAGCTTTCAGGATGAAATCTTGCTTTCCTTTTGGTTACAATACCTGTTGAGAACCATCCAGGGGAAAAAAAAAGAATACTCATTGTAGCATGGCACATTGCATTAATGTCAAAGAAGAGGATATTAGATCCAAAAGGAAAGGTTAAAAAAATATATGATTAAAGGGAATCATCAAAGGAGGGAAGACGTAAAGGTCAGATATTTCCAGTTACTGACTGATTGGCTGGGTCAATGGCAGAGATCATTAGCTGCCAAGAAGTGCCCTTCCTGTCAGCCTCTATTACATAAAAATGAAATACAAAGCAATGTAGATCAGATGCTATTAGATGGTCATGCATGGAAGCTGGCTTCCAAAATGCCGTGGCTTTTACAGTATTAAGTACAGTACTAATGCTCTCCCTCTTGCATTCTTTCTAGTTCACCCTTTTTCCCCCATGTAGTCACATGCATATATTGGCCACACATAAGCCTCAGAATGTGCCAACAGGTGACTGCTGTCACTGGTTGTCACTGTGGAAGAGGAGAAAACAACTGAGATTAATCAAGTAATTAATCTTGTGTTAATAGATAGCTGAGGAGACACGGAGATTTTAAAAGCAAGGACAAAAAGGTATAATTGGATATGGTAACTTTTGAACTGAATAGAAGAACTGCTGGGAAGCAGAAAAACAAGTAATTATAAAAACAAAAAAGGATTAAAAAGATATTTTTTTCCTGCTGGGTACAAGCACCTGGATGGCACAGAGCCTGGAATTGGATTACCTTTGAATTTTCTAAATTGTTTTCACGAGAGGAACTTTCTTTGACCCATATGAATCAGAGAGAAAGCCTCTTAGAGACAGGGGAAATTAATTTATAAGAAACCTTCCCATATGCATAAATGCTCAGGGATACATTGACTGCTCACTACTACATTTTTTTTAAGGTCCCTTCCTGACTAGGTCAATGAGGTGCAGAGCCAAAATTCGTGACCTTCAGCAAGGAAGAAAATTGCAGATCTTGAAATGACTGCATTACTTCCTTGTGTTTTGTTATCCTTTAAAAGCAAGTTTAACTCTTTAGAAATAAGTATATAACAACATTCAACATAAAAAAAGATTGTAAGACACATTTTTCTCCCTGCTGCTGCTGATGCTCTTACACAAAAAAGGATACAATTTTCCTCATACTGCTTGTATTTTTTCAATTCACTGTTATATTTGACTGCTGAAATTTATTTTCTCTGTGGGTAAAATATTTGCTTATAAACACCAGTTAAACCGTTAAGTAGTCACAATAAACTGCAGCAATTTTTTCTCCCTTGTCGATGGCTGAAGGACTGACAGTTGGAGGAATGCTTTCCAGTGTTGGTACAGGTGGGATGCTGAGTGCCCTGCCCTGTGTTACCAACTGCAGCTGGTGAAGGCTGGGACCGGACAACCACCCATGTGTCTTTCCCATTTATACAAAGTTCATTAGCAGCCATTGAGCTGTGNTGTGTGTGTGTGTGTGTCTCTGTTTCTGATCTCTCCTTTTTCAGTCAGGCCAGTTTTTGTATTCATCTGCAGCATCCAACGTGAGGGGGAAAGCTGACCCCTCAGTGGTGGCTGATCTGCCGTTGAGTGCAAGCAGAGGATGAAAGATGTACTTAAGTTGAAAAAGAAACTACCTCTAATCCTGGCATTTATTTTAAAGTGCCACAGAATACACCAGCCTTTTCACTGGAGATCTGCAAAGACAAGGTCCCTATTAGAAAAGATTTCCAGCATAGATTGAAAGCTTGCTTTGATAAATGAAGATGACAAAGAGTAATGAAAAGGAAACAATGCAATAGGAAAAAATGATACACAAAATTTATGTTCATGAGGTAAATAAAAGCATACGGATATCTTTGGGCTCAGCTTATTTTGGCTCACTTACAGAATATTAAATAGACATTAGAAAGGTAAATAATTTACAAAAAGATGAAACAAAACAACCACTGAAAGACCCAGAAAAGATTGTTTCAGCTGCAGTCTAGTTCCACAAGGAAATAAACTTTTATTCAAGTAGAAAGGAACCAGCTGATGCAAAGCTTTACAATTCTTGAATATTAGAATCGGATTATGTAAATTTTAAGTTTTCTCCCACAGTGCCATTCAGTAAGTTCCAGCTTTACACCCCTTTCAGAGATGAAAAAAAACCGTGGATCAAAACATTAAAATGAAATAAAATTACCTCATGAGTCTTTGGTAGCAGTGGAAGCAGAATCCAGGCACATCAGCTCTCAGCCCTCCTAAAACCCATTCTATGATTCTAAATTTTGGACAGCCTTTTTGAGTATAAATGCAGTGAGATAGACTTTAAACAGACATTTGCTATGTTGTGATCCAAGAAACACAGAAGAAAGAAAGATCTTGGATGATTTATCTAGGATATGAGCTCATTCTTTAAAGAAAATCATGCTTTCTAGTGTAATGGGAAATCAGCTCCATAACTTTCAGAATCCTTCAAATGTGTTTTCCAGCTGTGAAATAAACAGGTGCTTGCTAAAATAGCTTAGGTTCTTAAAACTTCTCAGAGGGTCAGCATTCTTTGGACAAAGAAAGTGCCCGATTCTTTTCTTTACTTTCTGAAATTCATTGCAGTTCTGTGGCATTTTCAATAAATTATCTAGGATGTCTATGTTACTGCTTGTTGAAATGCTACTTAGTTTAGTTTAATTCAAAGGTCAAACTATTTTCAGTGTTTAACTAAATTATTTCAAAACATGTTTTATCACTAAGGGCACAGCGGCATGAGTATTTCAGACCATATTGCCCTTGCAAAGTATGCATATATTTAAATATTTATATTCTCATTCACTTAAAGTATGAAGTACAGATGTATTAGCTTACTCACTGTATCACGGTAAAGATTCCCAATGGATTCTCGTAGACGTCCATTGTATTTAAAGTAGATTGAAGCAGTTGGCCAAGAGATCTTCTCCTGGGACCCAGCAGCCTTGGGCAGCGAATCTATGCCTCTTCCCCTGCTCTGCCCTTTTCACATGCACATATGTGCACAAAGCCCTCCTCTGCACTTCTCGCTTGGTTTTACCCAGCTCAGCAACCCACTTCAGACTGTGAATGTTGCTGCTGGTTGGGAGCTATGGCCGGCACAGTGGCAGGGGATGCTCGGGGGCTACTTGCTGCTGTCGTGGTGCTTCCACATGCCATCCCATGTCAATGCGGCTGGCAGTAAGAGATCAATGTGAAAATTGCATCACATGGGCTGGCCTCTAATGATTTAATGACGATTTTAAAAACTGTTCTGTAGCTTCACTTTGAAACAAGCCTTGAGATTAGCCTTAATAAATATGAAGAAGTGCTTTTATGCAGTCAGCTGTAATGTATAGCAAATATTACTTGTGATTTCAGCCTAACATCAATAAAGTGTTGGTGTCTTCTGGTGTCAAGAGGGAACGGCAGAGTTCTGCTTTGTTTTCTTTGCCTTTGCAAGTGTTCAGAGCATAGGAATGACCTTGGATTCATAATGAAATAAAGTTTTTTTCTAATTGCATCAAAAAGAAATGATGGTAAGAGAAAGAATCTTAATCAAGTAAGTGCCACAAGATAAACAGCACTACAAACCTGTCCACTGAATCTGATGACATTCAAAAGTAACAGTATCCTCATTTGCTGCACTTTGATTTTCCTCTGCCCAGGTGTAGACATCTGATAATCAGAGGACTGACTTCAGTTTTTGAAAAGCTCGTAGGCATCCAAATTATCTTACAAACGCTCTGGAGAAATTCAGTTTCTTTAGATAAAGAGACAACATTTCCTTATCAATCTGCACTGCATTTTAAACACCACCATGGTAAGACTAATGGTGCTAAAGAACAAATTATTCCCCAGTGATCCTGCCTGGAAAAATCCTTTGGCTGAGTGACTCTGTTGACAGCTGAGCACATCGATGGGAATACTCCATCTCCTTCCTCCCTCCAGCCCCAAAGTGCCCCCAATCTGTTTCCAGAGGTGTTTTTTCATGGCCATGAGATGGATCGAATCACAGCACCAGGCATGGCTTTAATCCAGAACAAAGCGAGGACACCCAGTACAGGGAGGCTGGGGACCACAGACCTGTGACAAACTGTGGCAGAGAGCACTGGCCCTTAATTCCAGACCACAGGGAGCAGACAGGGAGGAGCAAAATGAGGGGAAAAGTGATATATCTGGTCACCGAGCTATCAGAGTTGGGGATCTTGGAATAAGAGTCAGCCAGCAGGGAAATGGATGTCCTGAGAGAAGTTAGTGAAATGGAACCTGCTTCTATCAAACTAGATCATCTGCTCTCTCACGGCTCTTACCAAACCACAGAGAAGTGCAGTCTGTTCCAACAAGGGCAAAATTTCCTCCGGAACAGATGTGCAGGCAGCTGGATCATAAACATTGGTAACATTGATGAAGACGGAGCATAGCAGAGACCATTTCAACAAAACTCTAATTACCAAGACCAAGGAAGTTTCATTGCAGGCCCCAAGCAGACCAGAACATCAGAAGGGAGAAGGGAGGGCAGTGGTTTCAATGGATGGAGAAAGCACCCAGAACATCCACACCAGGCCTACAGAGGTTCACTGCAAGTGCAAAACTGGCATCTACCTGGGTTTTTATTGTATTTCCAAACTCATATTTTCACACAGAGGGGAAAAGAAATGGATACCATTCTGAATCTTCCCAAAAGTGCCAAATGCAGAGCCCGGAGCCTGAGCTTAGAAGATAGAGGCTGAGTACAGTCCAGCACCGCCCTTGCTGAAATGCTGCTGTCTGAAGGGCCTGCTACACATTGACAGGACAGCTTGGGCTTTGTGAAAATTCCTTTTTTCGTTTTTCTCTTGGGATCATAGGAGAGGGGAGCATCTCCACTTTTGAAAGGAGCAGGCAGGATTTTTTTTGCATTATAAGCTTCAACTCAGGCTGAGGAGCCCATCACAGATTTAACTGCTATTTTCATGAGGTTGGTTGGAACAGGTGATTTAAGGGTTAAAAAACCCTGCAGGGCAGTGAGAAGCTCCAGATTAAGTATAAACATGGGCTTGGGCATCATTTGTGAATTTAGATCCTAGCACTGGAACCAATTTGATTTCTGGAGGTGGGCAAATTGCTAACAGACACTGGGGAGAGGGTAGCTCTTCATACATAGCTACTGACCTTCAGCTTTGAGCCCAAGGTGTGCAGGGCTGTATTTTCAAAGCAAGGATCATTCTGAAGGCTTAACTACAGATATCACTGTCTCTAAAACTCAGGTACAAGCAATTACTAGTTGCTCGTCTGTAATCAGAAACCACTTTTAAAAACATAGGTTTTCACCTCAATCTCAGTGTGCTTTTTAGAAAGTTTCTGCTGAATTTGAGAAAAGCAGCTATTTATGCTCTGCTAGTTTTCACATCTCCAAAACAGAGATAGAACCTTACATATCTAAAATATCAGGCAATATCTGTGGAGGAGTTGAAGTGGTAGCCACCCCATATCGTTTCTTCACACATGGAATTGTTAGATAATCTTATCACTTACACTCCCATGTTTTCACCCCATTGCATGTGTTTTAGCTGGATCTTTTCCTTACTCCTGTTTCAGACCATACTGTTCTGTGTAACGGCCTTGTTATTCCTCTGTGCTATGTAAGGCATGCTACTGAAGTTATTCACGTGCCATAAGACACCGAGTTCAAAGTCACACCCCGTAACTCATTACTCTCAAGAAATTCAACGGGCCCTTTTAGAAATAAGATAACAAAAACAAAACAGGTCCCATAAGCCAAACTTCAATACAGTTTCTCCATTTCAGACTTCCCTGCTCTAAAATCCAAGAAGAAATATCACTGAAAGAGCTAGGGAATAAATAAATAAATAAATAAATAAATGAGGGACATGTTTTAATTTATTTGCTTTTCTCAGTGCACCTCTTGTGAATCAACCAATACAAAAATAAACCAGCATTTAGCATAATCCTTTTTCTCACAACACTCTTAATAGCATCTTGAGAAGCATGTGCTGAACATTTGGGGCCAGGTGCTCAGCTGGCACAGGCTGATAGGCACACATGGAAACCAGTAGAGCAGTGATGATATATATATGCTAGAAGTTATGACAAGTGGTCCTTAATAAAAGGCTTCATAGGTTATGTAACTGGTAATTCCAGTACAGGATTTGTTTTTAATACGATTGACTCTGTCAGGATGAGCATGTCTATAACATTAACCTTGGAAAAGATGCCAAAGTAATTCAAAAAAAAGGAAAAAAAAGACCACCAACAACTAAAACCACATTAGCAGTGTTCCTAGAACTCACAACAAATTCCTCCATGTCAAGTTGAACATTTTTCAATTTAAATTGGAAGAATATGACCCATCTAACCAACTGCAGACATTTAACACCCTCTGCTGAGATTCTTAAATCATCAAAGAGCTGAATTATGCACCTATAAGATATAATGTATCTCAGCTTCTTGGAGATATATTTTGGGTCCAATTAATTCCATCCTAAGAGTAGAGATAGCCTTCTAAACAGAGACAAGGGGGAGCCTCATCCCTCTTCCTACAGCTGGTTGCGTAACAGTGGAACTAAGCATTTATTTTTATTCTACATCAGTTTCACTCCACTGGCTGTAACATGGTTTCTAAGGATAATGTGTCAATACCATTTTTTAAAAATGGAGGCATGCTTCCTGAATAAATGACTACAAGGAATATTGCTGATAAGTTGCCAATTAAACTGTGCTGCTAGAAAGAAGATTAACTAATGCTTTATACAAATTATTTAGAAAGAGAGAGAACTTCGCATGTCCTGTCGATGACTCAGGTCTGACGGCATTTCAATACATAGAAGCTTCTATTTCAGTAATCAGCAGGTCATATGTGAGGCTTAGGACAATTACTAAGTAGCATGAGAGGCAAATTAATTTTGAAAAAAAAAAAAGAAATGCTTTGAGCCCCATTTAAGGATAAGAATAAGGTGAATTCTTCTATACAGTAGCTAACCTAAACATGCTTTTGATCCATAGCTTCATGTTATCTTGGCAACTCTCGTAAATAGACTCATCTCAGTTGACTTCAGACATCTCCAGTGCAGTTAGCTGTCTATGCTAGTCACTCACTTCTTGCTCCCACAACGGCTTCTAGGATGTGATTCATCTAACCTAATTCAGCTGACTGCTTTGCAGACTAGATGAATAATGCCTAGAAGTGTCCATTTCTCCGCGTGATTACAAAAGGAACTCACAGTGACAAGTGGGGAGTTAGAGGTCTACACTGAATCATGTAAACCCCAAAGTGACATCTTCACTCTTTTCCATTTGAGTTATTCAGTGTGTGGTACTGCAGATGGCAATACTTTGTGTACAATAAAGAAGAGTCAGAGCTGGAGGAGGAACTCTGAAGTTTATGCTTCAAGTAAAGGTCTGTGTCTCCCCTGAGGTCTATATTAAATTGCATGATCTGATCTTACACTGGTCTACCCGTCTGTCAGTACCAAAACCTGCAGTCCTGACTCTGCACCCCTTAAAATCATGTTTGCCAGTGTGACTGAATTTGGCCTTCCAGACATTTGGAAACATTTTTTTGTTTTAATGAAAATCTTTAATATGTCAGAAGATATAGTCTTAGCAGCAATTGTGTGAGAACTATGCTCTGGCAATAGGATAATCCAACGTAATGCAAAAACAAACCAGCAGAAGACTGCCAACACATTAATAAGACCCACACCATAACTTTGTGTGTAATCTGATATTACAGGCAACCCGTGCTGTTGACTGTGTCCAGCAAGAGCCCTCTTCTCAATGCTTATCATATTTACAAGTCCTGTCAAAGCTTTTCATGTATTGCTTGTCATTTGCGAAGTGGGCTACTCTTCTCCTTCCAAGCTCGTTCTCAGCCCTGGTCATTAGTGAAAGGAATTGAGATGTGGAAAAGAGAGATGTGAGCGACTGTGGGCAGACCTGGAGGTGTGGGTAGGTCCCAAGCCCACTGCAAAGGATGGACAAGAGCAGTGACAGAGCTAACCTCATATCTATAATTTGTTTGCAACTGCATTACGTTAGTTCAGCATTCAGCTTGTGTTTGACTTGTATTTACTGATGTTTCCATTAGATCAATTTTTTTTTTCTGCACTGATGTTTTATCAACAAATCTATATAAATCATTTGACACGCTTAGGAAAATTCTTCCTATGCTACTATTTATCATCTTTAAATCAGTAAATAGATTGGAAAGAAAAAAGAAACATTTTCAGGTGCACTGTGTTGCAACTAGAAGTGTTTTTTCTATACACATTCGTTAGTTACTGGGAAACATAAAAGCAGGAGAAACATTTAAACTGCATTTTTCCAACCTGTCACCTGGCAACTACAATCCTATGACATAATTCCATTTACAGAATTACACAATTTATTGTATGTATTGCTGAATCAACCTTTTAATAATTAGAGTAAGAAAAGGAAAATTAGAGAAGTCTGAGTGCTGCCTGAAGTGTTTAACAATGTTTTTTGTGTTTCAGAGACGTAGATATAAACAAATCCCAAGTAAAAATTAACTTAAATTCATTCTTCACAGCCTTGAACAAACGAAAACCATCACCATACTGCAAGTGAGCCAGGATTGTGACCCAAGAAGACAGGTCCCACCAGAAGATTTATACCCACTCCAACACCTTCCAGCATGAAGTTGCCTCGGCAACCAGGAGGAACAGATTATCTCCAAGGTTAAGCAGCTCACAGATGGTTTTCCAATGATTGACAAAGCAGGTTTGATGAAACTAAAGCTAGGGCGAATTACGCTGTCTGTCATTTTTGATGACTACGAGCTCCTTCCAGTGACTGAGCTGCTGTGGCACATCACTGAGCAGAGCCTACAGGACTGTCACATGGGCTCACATCCCATGCACAGAGCCCAAGCACAGATATATTATACCAGTGTAGCTGAGAAGCATTAGCCTTTTGGAAAATAGCTAATAAACAACCCATTCCAATTACAGACACTTCTTACAAATACTAATGGGGCTAAAGACAGAAATTATTTTCTGGAGGATCACTAATCCACCATGCTGTAATTCAAGATCTGGACATACTGCTACCCCAAGATTATTTATTAGCATTATAATTAATTTCTATCAAGGACTCTCACTGAGCCATATCCATCATTCTTGATCAGACATCAGAATAATGATCACTGAAGAGGTTATATGGCATTAAAAAAAATATGTTCTTAAATATGTATATTGAAAGTGCCTGCTGGGAAAAGGCATGTTTCTATTTTATAATTGTCATTGGATTTGTGGCAAGAAAAAGGACAAGACAAATGATGTCCTACCAGCTGGATGGGAAATTCCAAAAGGATTTTAAGTCACAAAAGGGAAACCATATTGGATAAAAATGAACTCAAGAAAACACACTGATGAAGTGATAAATTGTGGTAAATGAATTACAAGTAAAATTTTGTGAAAAGCTTCACAGGCTAGTTCATTTGCAACTAAATTCTGAGTAAGGTAGAATGAGGGAGAACCTTCAGTCCCAAGTCAGCCTCAACCCCAGAGAAGGCAAATTGTAGGATAAATTGTTAAAGGAGTTGCTTGCACTGAGTTGCTGTAGGGTGTTTTGGCAGTCAGTTTGACAGATCAGTCTGCTAACCAGAAAATACTTCAAAGTCAGACAGAAATCACAGGCAACAAAATATATCTTAGACAAGCATTTAACTTCTCTGAATCTACCTTTTAATATAATGGCTAATTTCTCATGTCTTTCACTGAAATGGCATTCTTGCTTCTTGTTCTTGTTTTATATCTTTCATTTTACATTTTTTTAAGTAACACGGACAGTGCCAGAGAACGTCATCCTATTTTTATGAGAGAGAGGATCCTAAGTATGGGTATCGGGCCCACTGACAGCTCCCAGGTCCAGCTACAAGGTGAGTGAGAGGCTGATAAGCACTCCTTCACCAGGTCAGGCAGCTGCCCAGAGGCCTCATAGATAATGGGGCATGTGCTGGCTACAAGCTGCTCTTTGGTGGCCAGTTCTCACTCTTCCACGGATCTTTCTGGACTGTGCCTTGCTCACAACATCTCCCCAAAATGTGAAGATGCTGCAGTAGAACAAAATATGGTGGAAGGTAAGGGACATATTTCTCACGTTACGTCTTTTTTAGTTTCTCCCATCTCACAGCAACAGAGAGACAGGGTCAGCATTTTTTCCCCATACATATGTACGTGGCAACAACGTCTGTTGAAGGAGACTGTTTTGCACATTTCTTCTCTCTAACCCTTCAATAAAGCATTTTCATATTGACTCAGTTGGGAAAGTTACTATTTTAAGTAACCACACAAGTGCACACACATTAGCTAGGCCATCTTCCACCATCACTAAAAGCTTCTGCTGCACACCTCCCTCTCCCACTCATTTCTGCTATTGCCTGGGAAGCTATTCAGGCAAAGCAGCAGCTGAAACTTAATCTTTTTTTTTTTAATTACTAACAACTGCATATACCAGTAGAGATGTACAATTGTAAATCCACATGAGCTCTGACCTCAATGCTCCTTAGCCTAGGCAGAGCTCACTTGCCAAAACTTTTCCATATAAATACTGGCTTTTTTTCTTCCACTAAATGAGGACTTAACTTTCTTTGAATTCCTGCCTATATCTCCCTTTACTTTCTATTCCTAGGACCAATTTTCAAAATCAGTTTGAAACTTGTGGCAATTTAAAGGGAGATATGAAGGAAAGAATCCACCTTTACTAAAGTTTTTCAGTGTTTCTTTCAAAAAACCATCCCCTCTAAAACAGCTTGCTTAGATTTGAGATGTTCAGAACTACAGGCTTTTCTGAGATTGTGAGCTTTCTCTATTATTGTGAGAAATTATTGTGAATTACAGCAAGGGAAAAGAAATCTTAGGCTATAAGTACCCATTGAATGTTGTACCCATGCTTGATTATAGAATCACATGTAATCATTAAAGATCATCCAGTTCCAACCCACCTGCCATAGACAGGTTGCCACCCAATAGATCAGTCTTCTCAGGGCCCCATCCAACCTGCCCTTGCTAACCTCCAGGGATGAGGCATCCACAGCTTCTCTGGGCAACCACCCTTGAGTTAAGAATAACATTTAAGATAGTTCTTATTCACATAAGTTAAATCCTAACATCTAAGATAATTCTTCCCCATTTTAGTTTAAAACACTTCCCACTTGTTTTGTGTAAAAAGCTGGTCTCCATCTTGTTTATAAGCTCCCATTAAGTACAGGAAAGCCACTATGAGGCCACCCTGGAGCCTTCTCTTCTCAAGCCCAGCTCCCCAAGCCTGTTTTTGTAGCAGAGGTGCTTGTCTTTCTTATGTGGGGGCCCTAGACCCAAATGCAGTACTCCAGATGAGGCCTCACAAGGGCAGAGAGGGACAATCACCTCCCTCCCCCTGCTGCCACTCCTCTTTTGGTGCAGCCCAGGATATAGCTGGCCTTCTGGGCAAGTGCATACTACTGGCTCATCTCCCGTTTGTCATTCACCAGGACCCCCAAGTCCTTCTCCATGGGGCTGCTCTCCATGATTTCTTCTCCCAGTCTTCACACACCTATGATTGCCCTGACCCAAGGCACCCTGCAGTTGGTGTTGTTGAATCTCATTAAGTTCTCCTGCGGCCACTTCTTGAGTCTGTCCAGGTCCCTATGGATGTTGTCCCTTCCTTCTATGATGTCAACTGCACCACTCAGCTTGGTATCATCAGCAAACTTGCTGAGGGTACACTTGATACCATCATCTTTGTCCTTGATAAAGATGTTGAAGAGGTCCCAAGACAGACCTTTGGGGGACGCCACCCATGACCAGCCTCCACCTGGTTGACAACACCACTCTGGCTACAGCCATCCTACTAATTCTTCATTCACCTAATAGTTCACTCTCCAAATCCGTATCTCTCCAATTTAGTAATAAGGATGTGGTGCAGGACCATGTCAAAGCCCTGGCACAAGTCCAGGTAAATGACATTTGTTTCCCTTCCTTTGTCCACTGATGCCATCACTCCATCATAGAAGGCCACCAGATCGGTCAGGTACGATCTGTCCTTGGTGAAGTTATGCTGGCTGTCTCAGACCACCTCCTTATCTCTCATGTGCCACCAACATATCTTCCAGGAGGACATGTTCCATGATATTTCCAGGCAAAGATGTGAGGCTCACTGGCTTGTAAGTCCCTTGGTTCTTCCTTTCTACATTTCTGGAAAATGGGAGTGGTGTTTCCCTTTTTCCAGTTGATGGAGCGTTTACTTCATCATCTTCTATTTTTCCTATATATTCCATTTATGTGCAACCCAGTTTTCTTTGCTGAAGGCTGTGAATAACAGATGTAACCTCACTGTCCTTACTAACTTCAATGAGTTATAATTGAACACCAGTTTTGGTACACTCTCAGCAGTGTTGCTTGTATACTGCAAGTCATCTAAGTATTAATATTGAATTCCTTCCATCAAAAACTATACCCTAGGGGCAAAACCAAACCAGAAATAATTGAATTCATCTAGTAAACTGAAGGTTCATTTGAATAACATTGCCTTCTCTTAATGCTCTGTGTACATACAGTAAGCACTGACAATTATAGTCTGACATCAGCTCCAGTTTCTATGAACCAGAATTCTCTGGTTTGGCTTTACAGATAACTAGTGCTTTGAAAAAGAGAGAGAAGAAACCTGAGTTCTTTTTTTTTTTTTTCAAGTAGAAACGCTACATATTCTTTTTGCCAAGTTTTTCAGTGTTTTGCTTTCCATTTGATATCCTTCTACTTTGCGCTAGTAATTTTTTTATTGCTTCCAATCCATCAGAGTGAAATGGCAGTAGTCTTAGTCAGAGCAGTTATACATCTGATTGAAATCACTTCACATTTCACCCAAAGCTCATTAGTTTTCTCGTTTCCATGCTGTTCATAGGATGAACCAGATCACAGTTCATGCCTTCTCAGGAATTGCTCTCATACATTACATGTCTCAGCGGTACAAGGACTTACTGACAATCATTGGGATTCCACTAATATTTCTATTCAGTATGACACAGCATCTCACGTGGATGTTTCCATTCACTAAGTTGCTCATCTTCCTATTTGTTACACTGCATTTCTCCTAACGCATATGGTAACGTAGGCAGAAACCTGCAATCAAGTGGCATTTATCCGAGGCCTTGCTAAAATTTAGGTCTGTACATAAAGTTTACTGATGAATGCCTCATTTTCTTTCTTCTCTTAGCTCTTGACACAGAAAAGTCTTTGCAGTCAATAATTTAACGGAAAAAAAATTGATATACTTGAATGCTGCAAAATTTTATTCTTTAAGTTCATCTTCTTCAGCTGTGCTACTCTGTGTTTTGCATACGAATACAGATTATGTAGAATTGTATGTCGCACTATAAAAGTCAAAGATGACTATCAAGTAATTCAAACAGAAAACTCTATATGTCATTTTACTCAGCAACTCCTTATTAGAAACTAGGCAATATGAAGGAGAATGGAGTTTACTGAATCATAGCAAAGGGAGACTTGCTTTCCAGCCACAGCTCCACACAAGTGCCTCAGTACACAGTCAGATAACACCCAGAATCTGTGTGTTTCAATGTACTTCCTTGCAAAATGAAATGTATATGGACCTGCTATATTTCACAAAGGTAAAATACATGAACATTTTTTTTTCGAGGAATTTATTCAAAAGGCACCAAGTAATTGTGCAGCACCATTATTTTCCTCATACTAAATATTCTTTGTGTCATGACAAGACAATGTAGTTTTGTATTTATGTCTCATTTACCTTATTTCACATAAGGTTCTACATAAGATGGATAGAACATGAATGCAGCCTTGGTGATAAACATTTTTTTTCCTGTGAGATGGTAGGACAACTGAAATTGCCTGTTTTTATAGTTTGGAGAAGTATTACAGGAAGAGGAACTAGATATTTTTTACTGAAAACCTGAAATTATTTTTGATGGCACAAGGGTTGCGTAAAAGCACAATTAACGAATGTCACCTATAATGACAGAGCCTTCCTAATAATGCTCTCATTTGCAAACTAACTACAACACAAAGAACTATCATCAAAGAAAAATAGACATTCTTATGCATAACAGTATTCTTAGTTTATGGCACATCATTTGTATAGCTATTTATTTTTAACAGCTGGTGAACAAATGACTTTACTATTATGTTGAATTTCTTTCACTTGCTGAATCTATTTTTCCGCAGAGGCTTGACTCAAAGTCAAATCAAAGTTGTCCCCCATCAGTTTACAAATGAATATTTTGTTCTACATTAATCCAAGGTCTGACCATGCTCCTGCTGATGTCAATAACGAATCTATGGTCCCATGACTTCTTTTATTTGGTTGTAAAGATGACCAACCAAAACAGCCGGATGGCTAGAAATTTGGCAGAAACTTGCATCCCAGAGTTGAGAACACCAAAGAAGTTAGAGCTATGCTCATATTTTTAAAAATGTATCCATATGCAATCTGATGACTTTAGTATTCAAAATATATAGAGTAACATAATCAATTTTTATGGTGTGAAATAAATGTTAGATGGGAGAAAGAAAATGTTCTTAAGTTTCAAAATGACAATTTTACAAGTCACTCTGTGGAATCTTTTCTGAGACTTACCTATTACAGCAAACTATATAAATTCCTGTTGTATTATTCCAGTGCCATAGAACTGATTAAAAACCTGTAAGAACTGCTTATAAAATTATGTCCACAACATCAGCTATCTTAAAACTGTTAAATTGTATTAGAAACATTTTCTCCAATGTTCCAGTCTACCTCTCCTTAGCTTACTGAGGAGGACTAAGAAAGGAAGTGTACCCAAAAGCCATCTCTATCACTTGCAGTGATACCTGGATCACCAGGTGTGGTGGCAAGGTATTAATGTCCTGAGCTCTGGTCATGGAAGTAGCTGAGCAAGGGTGTCGCAACTCTCCTTCTCCTTCAACTGCTTCTCACTGCAGGACTGCTAGAGATGGAAATAGGGGATCCAATATCTCTAATTTAATGTGTATCTACCCTATCTCTCGTCCAAACACAGTTCTGTTTTCTGAAAGCCAGCAAACTTTGTATTTCCATATTCCTTATATCTTACGAACATTCGTTTTCTCTCGCTAGTATCCTCTTAATATTTCTGATGTCATTTTATCTGAGTTATTATTTCTCAGCCTTCTGTATATAGCTGATGCACCTGCTAGCTGTCCTAAGATCCAGCAGGAAAATGCAGAATCTCCTGATTTGCAATAATGGATACATCAATACTATTCATATATGGCAGTTGTAGTTCAGCTTACCTGCTGTTAGACCTGTAAGCCCCTAGCCTGACCTCCTGCATGATCAGATCACATACTTAAGGATGCTGCATGCTTGAATCCCATAAAACAATTACCATGTTACCTGGTATCTCCAGTCAGCGTGTCTGCAGGCAATCTGCAATCTGCCAAGATGATAAGATAAGGACTGGAAGGAGAACACACTGTGTTTGCTGTTGTTTGTGAGGTCATTCTTACACAGGGGAGTACAGTATTTCTTTTTCTATAAGAGCTGCTATTTCCTCTTTTCCTCTTCAAATCTGTGTGCCCTTAAGAGATCTTGTGAAGAGATAAAAATCTTCCTGTAAGGATCAGAGCCAAGATCTGCTACCTCATGAGGAACTCTCCTGTTTCCTTCATACTCCTCAAGTCTGAAGGAAATATGGGAATTTGGAGTAAAATTTCTGTGTACATGGAAAAACCTAACACTTCAGTTCATTAAGTAGACCCTACTTAAGTAGACCAGTTCATTAAGCAAAACCCTACTTAGACATATTGAAATGCCAAGGTAGAAATAGTGAATTAATGGGAAACATTCAAGAATTCTTCAGGAAAATATTTCTACAGGAAAGCTTTGCTACCCAGAATAGAATGTGCATAAACAGTCAGTTATAGGCAGTAACACCTTAAGATACAGGCAGACAGATAGGTAGGCAATAAGCAGTCACTTGCTGGTAGTTACCACTTTTACCACTCCTTCCAGGCCCTAACTTCTGCTAGGTAAGTAGCAAGCCATGCAACAGCTTCTGCAGTCTGAATGCTGCCTCCTCCCAGGATCACTGTGGTGCCCAAGATGGCAACCCCCTAGTACAGCCTTCCCTGTGCTATGTGCCAATTCTCAGCCCCCAGCGCTTCTTCCCTTCCCTCATGCTATTTACCAAAAGACTTCACATATGCAGTAGTAACTAATGCCAAAAATACAGAACAGCCAAACAAAATTCCTTTTAATAGCTTTAATACCTTGCACTGCTTTGCTGGCTGTAAATGTAGCTGATACTGATAAGCTTGGTCATATTTTCTACGGACAAAAAAAAAAAGAACCAACCTGAATTAAAAATGGACGGCTTTCATTAGAAAAAAATTATATTGTTTTCTTTTTTATTTAAAAACTACATACCAGAACTGAACATTATTCTTTCTAGGCTGAAAATCAAAATACTTTGGACAAAGGCCAGAGCATTACAACTGAGGACTAGCCAATGCTTCATTACCATGGTTAGCAGATGTGACTGGATGCACACAGGGAGTGGATTTGTTCAGCAAAACCTGACGGTTCTTCACAGTCCCACTTCAAGCAGAAGATAAGCTCTTTGAAAACACAGTGCTGGATTAAAAGGAGATCATTGATTGTTTGAAGAGGAAAGCCACCCATTTGCCCATCCAGTGAAACAGGTACTACGGCTCTCTTGCACATTTCTTGCTCTGTATCCAGCCTACTGCATAGTCTGTCAGTGTCACTGCGGGAGGCAACAGTCAGACCTGTGGGGAAATGGGCATGCAAAGAGCTGTCACTTCAGATCTAGCTTGGAAGTGTATCAGCCTTTTGTACACTGCACCCTGGTCTGATGGAGGAGTACCTCTGCTGAAGGCCCAAGCCTCGGCATGATGTAGCATCATGCCGAGGCAATCTCCACTTAATGTGTCCTTCAAGAGAGGAGCCAGAGGAGTTTTTAAAATCCAAGAGGTGCTTAAAATTATGACCATTCAGTATCTTACTCTCTTCCTTGCGCAGTGAAATGAAGTGAAAAGAAGTCTGGTGTGTCTGTTGCCACCTCAGCCCCAGACCTTTAAACCTGTGTGCATGCAACTCGCTGCAATTAGCCCTCTCCACTTGCTCTGTCAGCAGGGAGAGCAGCCTCTACTGCGTGCAGAGTGCTCTCAGAAAGCCCCGTGAGTACACGGCCCGTGTGACAGAGCCTCAGCTCAAGACCAAGGAGCACAGAGCAGCCTGCTTGCTGCTGTGCTGCGGAGGAACATTGTGAGGCAGTCATTACCAGGGAAGCAAAGCCCCGTGATGGCTGTTTAGCACTGTCACACAACAAAGCACTTTTGGAGACCACAGCCCTGAGCCGGGCTCCTTTTTCAGAACTGCATTCCCTCTTTTGGTGGTCATTCGAACCCCAGCAGGCTTCCCCGTTAATGGCATGGCACAGTGGTGGGTAACAGATTCTCCCTCATCCCACCGTCTGTTCTTTCACTTTGTGCAGCTAGGACTGCTATATTGCAGTGTACCTCATCAGCTCTCACATTTTATGTTTTTCTATTGCCATCTAAACAAGACAGCTGCTTTGTTTTTCCCAGTTATGAACTTGAAATGTAAAGAACTCGGGCATTTTTCTAATTATACCATTCAATTTTCACACTTACTTTCTACCACTGTTCTAAAATGGTCCAGTCTGCTATAGTGTTTACAACTACATCAAATAAATGTTTTCTGCTGCTTTTAACAGTTTTTAGATACTGACCATTTTTTAATGAGCTTTATTCTAAAGCAATCTTGTGATTCCCACCAACAATAACAGGTAAGTGCTGTGCTGATGTTGACCAACCAGAAGTGTTTTCAGCAATTTAAAAACTGTGGCTATGGCATGCACTGGTAAAATATGTAGGATTTATCACAAAATGTCTGCAACATACTTATGGTATTAGTAGTAGTCTGAATATTATTTTCTTTTTTTTAATTAAAGCCACAGGCAGGATCTAGAAGAAACGGTTTTGGGGGTTTGAATTTTTCATATAAAAGAGCCATTTTTTTTTTTTTTTTTTTGTATAGGACTGTAATACATTTGATAATGGGCCAAAGTAGAGTGACGCGCAGTAATGGTTCTGGCATGTTTTCAGTGATCATGACAGAATTTATTTCACTTCTCAGCATGAAGGGGTATATTCCAGCGGGTAAGGAGTGCTCATTATTTTAGGCTTGACTCAGTTCAAATATATATTAAAAAAATGAATATAACTAGCTTCAGCCTACACAAAGCCATGAAGCCAGATGTCTTTTTTTGCTTCAAATTCAAGTAGGTCCTTTATAAACTGGTGTGGAAAAAAAGTAGAAAGGGAAGTTTTAATTATATGCTACAATCAAGAAGGCATTTTACATCCCAGTTGGCAAAGCTCTTACTGTGTATTTTAGGCAAGATGAAGATGACAGAAGAAAGAGGGAAAAAAAACTCCATCTTTACTAGTTCTCTGGTACAAGGAACAGCTTGATCTTATTTATTGTGTAGTTTTGGCAAGTTCTGATATTTAAAGCCTTACTTGTAACATTCAGGAGGAAACACTAAGTCTTAACTATAGTAGAAAAAATTATAAATTAATTTCCGAGAGTCATAGCCGCAGCTCCCAGAGGAATGTTAACATATATGCCATTTCTTTTGGCACCTAATGAGGCTCTGTTAGATCTTTCATCATTAATCTTCACCAAAATTTATGAGGATTAGGGGGCAGGGGAATATCTTTCAACATTTGCTTCATAACTTTATGAAGAAAAAAAAAAAAGCAAGACATTATCATTTCCTTTCTTAATTAATTTGCTTTGGCAACTGCCACACTTATCTAACAGCTTTTTTAATATATCAAAACTGTGAAGTGGCAGGTTCCAGGATTAATGCCCAACCCTCACAAAAATTACATTTTGTAGATACACACCAGTTGACTTTCCTCCCCTTCTACAGAAAAGTCTGATCAGTTCTTTATGCTTCATTACATTTACTGTATACACTGAAATTCTGCTTTTTGATTAGAAAATAGGATACAGGAGCAAGATTTTTAAACAGAGCTGCCAGTAGCTTTGGCCAGCTGATTTCACACATAGTCATTCTCTCCTCATTTCTGTAAGTTTTGCTGTTTGTATGATGAGCAATAAACATAATCATAACCATTAGCTTTAAGTATAAACAGTTTGCAGTACTGAGTATTTTTACAACTCTGAAGAGTTTGCTTGATACATCTAGTAATGTAACTACAACACATTAAACCTGAAGTTTCCTTCTCTGTTAAGAGCCTGAAGTAAAAAGGATAATAGTGCTTTTGAGGATAAAATAGACTCTGAAGAGTGGAGCTGTTAATGTTTTCCAGACAGTAATACTAAATAGCACTGCCTCTTTATAGAATGTGATTAATGAAGTGTAATGATTGCACAGTTACATGCCGGAAGAGCAATAATAATTACCATTGTAAACAATAATGAAGTTTCATTCTTTTAGTATGGACAGCAACATATTTGTTACTTTTGGTCTGATTTGACTTATTTAAAGCAACTGAGAAAAACTGAGCCATTTGATTTCTGGCTTCAGATTTTAATTTGATATTCTTAATCGTCCATAACTGCTGGACACCTAAAAATTTGCTTAATTTGATGGAATGATACAATCATTAATATTTCCTTAAAAAGAGTTGTTACAGTTCTGGCTTAGATCTTACTTGTCCTCCTGTCAGATAAGGTAGGTGAACCTTCAGGCACAGAGACTCTGACACCCTCCTGCCTTTTGGGGATGCCAGGTCTTGACATCCCACTGCCAACACTAACTGCTAAATATCGCTAAAAGCTTGTGCCCTCCTCAGAAATCTAGCATCATGTATGCTGTCATCTATTACTTTACACTTTGAGGAACACTTTGACACGTAAGGAAAATAGAGATTTTTTTTCCTACTGAGGAACATCTGAACAAGGGACCTTTTTGACACACACAAAAATGGGGTTTAGAAAGTTAGATAAAAATAAATCATTGTGCATGGAAAAATCCTTTCATTAATACTCTCTAAAATCCCAAATGCTCTCAGACTAATGACTCCCAGGGGTAACACAACCCTCTTGCTATTCTGGGAATCCACTGGTGACCAGAGCTGGAGTCTTCTTTTCATATGAAATGTTATGCTTTCTATCACAAACCTAAGCTTCTTACTAACAAAAATGGGCTTTATCTCAGAGATAAATGTTATTTTGCTGCTACATATTTTTGTG
Source organism: Pavo muticus (assembly GCA_016647715.1). NCBI lineage: Eukaryota > Metazoa > Chordata > Aves > Galliformes > Phasianidae > Pavo > Pavo muticus. Next base: position 132,533 of record JACDJE010000041.1, on the reverse strand, counting down.
AATGAGTTACTAAATCAGAAAAATTCCATAATGTCCAACTGGCAAAGAAACTAGGGCTAACCATATGTCTAGAAAACATTATCCAAGTAGTTGAGGGATCCTCAGTGTGCTAGAAAATATTTTCCCAGTTATCCATTAAGTAACATTTTTCATGTAACTGCCACATGTAAGTAGAAATGTATACCTGTGTACAACATAGCTGACCTAATTTTATCTGTCTGCATTGTCCCCAGTTATGTGTTCCTTGTCTATGGTCTAAATGTATGCAATGAAGATCTAGTTCCCATGTTCAGCAGTATACAAACAACTGCTTGTTTTACCCAAAAGTATTTGGATCACTCTATAAACTCCACTGATGTTAATGGAAGCAGAGAAATCTGTGCAGGCCATGGTGCATAAAGTATAAAATGCAGTAGGAAGTAGCAACAAACATAAGATTCAAATAGCAAACATCAGCTCATCAAATTTTCTTCAGTTTTGGTGGTTTGCATCCCTTCCTCACCAGCTACTATGCAGTAGGATACAGTTCTCTTCAAAACAATAGGGTCTGGAACACTTTTTAAGGAGCCATAACACCTTGCTTCAAATGCCAAATATCTCACTAGTTATGAGGCACATCCCATCTATTGATCACATGCCATCTGGAACTGCGAGCTCAAACAGCTACAGTCACCCATTGCATAACTTTGATAGAGCCAAAATATCAAGCTATGTCGTGTCTCTGAAAGTGTGGTACTGTGAAGAATACTATCTGGACATAGGAAAGTGGGGTACGCAGCAAATAATAATTAGTTATGCCAGTAGACAAAATTGGACAGGAGCAGAGTAAGCCCACTTAAGATAATAGATGATAAAAGTAAAGGAAAAGGGGGTCAAGAACAGTCAATAGCTGGAACAGAGGATTAGGCATAGAGCCATTCTGGTGGATTTGGGCCAGATATAGCCTGAGGCTGTACTTAAGCCGCTTCGAGTTGGAATGTTTAGATGTTAGTTTGAATGGCTATAAAAGTTTAATTAATGTCTGAGGGGCTTGGGGAGACAGATGAGCAGAGAATTAACCTCCAAAAACTGCTTCCCATAACGAAACCCTATCAGTTTCTCATAAAACTTACAAAAGCAAGGAAGAATGTATGAAAAGATTTTTTTTCCTTTGTTAATATAGAGCCTTTGAAGAATTCCTTCATAAGGCTCAGAATTTTTACTATAGCCGTAATAATTATTTCATAGCTACATCTATTTCCTATCCAGAGTAAGAGGCTTATTTATAAACGTCTTTGACTTCAAAAACATTGTGACCAGAATGAAAAAGCAAATCTTTACATTTGAGCTTTTGTTGCACTGAAGTCTGGGGGTGCATTTCCCTGACACATCTCAGTGTGCCAAACTTAGAAGCAAAACAACTGAGGAGTGTGATGTCATATTTGTAGCTGTACAAAACGTTGCCAGTGTTGGTGCATTAGACATTTATTGATTGCTGTCTGTAGTCAGATAGAACTTTCCCCAAAGTGCAGCATTGCATAGGTGAATGTGAACGGCATTTGTATCTCCCTGCTGCAGAATTCAGCACTCATCAGTTCTAGATACATGATATTTTACTGCTTGGACTATTGGTATGTTTTGATTAGGTAAATATTTCCTGTGTATTAATATTTATGATGTTATAAATACATTCTATACACTATATAATACCTAAAAGACAGGTGCAAAAACTTACACAGCAAAATGCAACTCATTACTCCTGCACTCCCATATCTGGTGTCTTGAAGAAGACTCTACTAAACCTCCTATTTTCTGCATGCTGGCTTATTTCCTCTGTACGCAAGAAATTAATCCAAACGTATCTCACCTTTGTCCACACCCTACTAGCATGGTCAGCCAGGCTCTCTTTTTCCCTCTAAAGTAGAAAGTTCTCTTTGTCACCCAAAAATAGCACTGTCCACTTAACAACGTAACAAAATAACACTTAACAAAATAATCAGGACAGGAAATGTTCCATCCTGTATCATAATAAGTTTATAAGATTGGCTGAGCATTTTGTCCTTCACGTAGACTAGAAGCAGGAGTGCTATGCTGCTGGGAAACATAGATTTACTGTTTACCAAAGTATGCACAGGTACTTATTTTACTTTTTTTCATCTGTCCCACAGGATTCCCTGGAGGTAGCTGGCTGGTTAGATTAATTCCTGTTGAAGTTACTGTTTAATGCTGTGAGAATGCTTTGTGTGGTTAATGATAGTAGAAACATATAGCCTTGGATGGATGTCTTTTTTCCTTCCTTAAATCTGAATAAATACATGAAAATCAACCTATTTGTCTTCCTTATTGTTCTCAGTAGCTACTAGCTACTGGAACCCGGGGAATTCAACTGGACCTCCATATCTGAAGATATATTTTTAACCATACTGGATGTTTTAGTGGATTTTTTTGACAGTTTTTTTTCCTGGGGCTGAACTGCAGGCTTAGCTTAGATAGATTTAAATGGAAGCCACATTTGGAAAATCAAACCCACTTTTTTCTCTAAAAATGCTTGGAAAGAGATACATTTCTATGATAAACATTTTGGAACAAATATGCTTAGATATTAGATAAATGGATTATTTTTCAAACATCCGAATGAGAGTGAGTGAATCATCACGAATGTCAGCCCCTTTCACTTTCAAGTGGAATTAACTGGAGTTGAGTTTTTTTTTTTTTTTTTTTTTTTTTTTTTTGCGGTTCAGATAATCAGTCTTTTCCACACAAGGAACAAGTCTTCAGGCTCAAACGTCTGGATTTTATTGGCACAGGAATATAGGTAGGCTATTTTAAGGATATTTCTTTTGAAACTTCTTATGAAGAAAGAAACCAACAGAGTATTGCTGGACTGCTGTAGCAATAGGTATACTAATGTGTGGTATCTCAGCTCTATCTGGAGATTCCTGCAAAAGTAAGTTTATATGCAAACACCTGCATGTCTGCCTATATTTAAGGTAACTTTGGTGTTTGTAGCTAATCTGGAAAACAAAGTTCACAAGAGTAACTGGTATGAATCCTGCCTTATCTATTACTAGAGAGTTTGTGGAACTGTGTGAAAGGAAAATAAAGATTTTCATTTGCGTGTTAGGAACAAGAAGCTCCAGTCCTCTGAAATTCCCAAGCTTTGAGCTTTTCAAACAAGAGAAAATGCAGTGAACAAGGTTGGCTGCCACTCACAGAATGTTTATGAGAACCAAAATGGTAATTTTTAATTTTACTCATCCAATTGTTTTAGGCTTTCTTCTAGTCTTAATTAGCAGTCTGGATGTGAGTGGTGATGTCTCCTAAACACTTCCAAATGTGAAAGAACCTGGTCTATAAAACAAGAAAACAAGGAATGAAAAATCTCAGCCTCAACCCCAAATACGAAAGAACTGGTACTGCATTATGGATATTAATTTCCAAAAGGGAATACAACCAGTGGTGGTTCAGCATTTCAGATATCCCTTTCCCAGTAGAGAGGAGTGGAGTCTACAAGGCACTGGGAGTGTTGAAATTATCTGCTCAGGTTCATCTCCAGACACCTCATCAACAACTACTATTGGTCATTAAGTCTTGTTTATATCACTGCTGCTGTGGGGGTCCTTTTTATTATTAACTTACCCCTTGTCTATGTAGGGATAATATTCAAAAAGATTAAAAAGACAGCACTTACAAGAATATTTCTGCTTTGTCAGTACCCTTCAACTCTTTCCCCTGTGGAAGGAGTGAGTATTCCCTTATGTTGCTGCCATGCGACAGATGGCAGCAGAGGGGCAAAATGACAAAATGATGTCTGACATGGAAGAGTGTATGAAGCAAAGGGGTGGAATTGAATTTTTCTATGCAGAAACAATGGCACCCATTGGCCTTCACTGATGCTTTCTAAATGTTTCTGGAGATGAAATAGTGGATGTGAGCACAGTGAAGCACTGGGTGGTGCATTTCAGCCATGGCAACAGCGGGTCACCTTCACTGGTACAGATTGCTACAAGCTCAACATGCAGACTCTTGTTCATCACTGGTGAAAATGCACAGCTAGTCGTGGTGGCTATGTTGTAAAAGCACACAATCACAGAATTGTAGGGGCTGGACATGACCTCCAGAGATCACTGAGTCCAACCCCCCTGCAAAGGAGGCCCCCTACAGCAGTAAAATACGGTGCTTTGTATCCGAGAATTTGCTCTATTTTTGTATTTGTCATACTCTCCATAAAAGGAGGCACTACTTTCAGAGCGACCTACATAACATTGCTCATTTCTAGACCCTACTGGTATCCTTACAACGAACCAATTCATTATTAACGATATTATATTTATAGCCAGTTCAATAGAAATCAATTCATTAGACTGAGAAGTTTTGCTGTATGACTATCCCTAAAGCCTTATCCTACTCGTTAATTAATGTCAGGTTTTGTCACTAATTACACTGAGAGCATGCCCTAAAGAGAATTACTTATAAAACCCCAGCCATTATATTCTACAGATTAAAACTAAGAAGAATGGAAACTCTCCAGAAGTTCTATTTCAAGTCACATTTCATCTGTACCAGCTCCAGGGAACTTTTGTCTGTTCCCTTCAGACCAGTAGCTGCAGAAGTGGTAAAAATGACTTCCAGTCTGAAGGACTCCAAGATGCTTTGCAATTAGAAATCAGTCCAACATGTCCTGAATGCAGCCTCCTTTGTCTTGAGATGGAGTAGCTGCTCATCTGTGCTCATCAGGAGCAGCAACACACAGCAATTGCAAAATGAATGACATCTGTTCTGAAAGTGCAGAGGAACATTTAGGCCAAAATAATGCAATTGCCCAAATTCACTTGTGCCCAGAATACTGTCCTCAAAGGAACGCTCACAAAGACCTGCCATCACCTAATTGACCACTACCTTGTTTTTTTATGTTTTCTTCCAAAATCGGAGGGGGCGACAGTCACAGTGTGCTGCAGCACAGATTCCAACACTGCTTCATTTCTAGTTTAACAGTGAGGTGTACAAAGGCCCCATAGAAATCCCTGTTCAGAAATAGCATAGGAGTGAACTTCACATCACACGTAAGGTGAAGTTGTGTTTGACCAGATCTCTGAATGGCCAGAAAGGGCAAGTGGAGCCGACCAGCCCTGAGGACTTCTGCAGAGAGGCCCCAGAGTGAACTGCATTTCATATTCCTCTGTCAAAGGGCAAGTGAAGTCAGCTGTAGTCAACAATGCCATATTGGCACTAGCAAAGCAGTAAGACATCCATAAGGCCTCAATTGCTGCAGGCAGCACTGAAAGTAGGTGAGATCTTTCAGACCTCTGAACTCATCACTCATAAGCATGTTGCTGTGTCTCTGCAGCATCTTCATCATGCCCAGCACTAGGTGTACCACACCTAACCTCCACTTCTCTTAGATCAAACTACTGCAAGTATCCTCGAAAATGGTTTGTAATGTAAGGAATCATACATATTTAATTAACAACTATAAAGCATCTGCTGTTAACATGCATTGAGCTGTAGTGATTATTTTCTTTGTACTTTTTTAGAAACACTACTTTAAATATCAGGTTCAAACATAACCTTCATTCTTCTCATGTCATTAATTCACTCTCACAATGACTTACTCCTCACAAAAAACCTAAAGACACAATTGTGCAAGCAACTGTGCAAATGCATTTATGATGTACTTTCAGGGTTAAGGATTGAAGAGTCAATGTCAAAATATGGATTTTGTCTATGGATCTTATAAGTCATGTCAAGCTATTCTGCAAAGCATGTGCATAACTGGTTGGTATCTTCTTCTGTAATAGCATGATATATTCAAAGCTCACTGAAGTTGGAAGTATTTGGGAGCTTCTATGCACCAAAGGTAACTTATTCCATCTTATCAGATCTAGAAGAATAAATCAGAAACAAGTATATTGTCTTGTTGGCATGGAGTCACAGAGCAACACAAAGCTGATGAAGACTTTCCAAGTTTTGAAAAACTATTTATTTTTCTTTTATCATAATCAATACTTTTTCTAATATAAGTAATGATGCATTTCTTTACATAGTTTAACCTACGTAGCTTTAAAAGTTTCACCCTTATCTGTATGCCTTAATCCATTACCATAAAGTCTTCATAGAATTAAAAGGCTTTCATATCTTTAAGATAATTTGTCTTGCTGAATGGCAGTCCCAGACGGCTTTTGATTCACCTAGCTTGACACTAGAATGATAGATACTCCTCAGTGATAGGCACAAGCACATGTGAAAAGTAGAAGACAAAGTGGATGATAACAGTGCTGCCAAGCCAGCAAATATGCTGAATGCAAACTTCATAAACCAAAGAAGTCTCCCAGCCTCCATAAAACATTGAATGCTTTGTAAGAAACACAATTGAAATGGTAGCATAAACAGCTTTGCTAAATGTCAGAGGGTGTATGGAATATTCTAGTGGCCTATTTGGTGTAAAAAAGTGAAAAATCAATTTGGGATATTGCATGGACATGTAGAGCTCATCAGCACAGAACTGCAAACCGCAGCCGGCAATGGTTGCCTATTGATTATGGTTTTAATTGTCATACTGAGTATGTTAACTGACCTTCATTGGCTGTATGTTCTAGATTTTATTTCCATTAGAAACCACTAATGGAACATAATACAATCATTTTATAATTTGTAATTAGATAATTGCCTATTAAATAATAGATATGTCACGCATAGTAGGAATTTGATTATAAAATTTCCCGCAGAAAAGATAAGCCGAAAAGTCTGAAGACAACACTACATAGGACCAATCAAGTCTGATAGACTCATTTTAAACAGCTTTAGAAGCTCAAGAATTAAAAATCACGGTGGGACTGCTACTCCCTTGCAGGGCAAGAATAACCGAGAGGAAAATGTGCCGGTAGGTGGCACTCTCCGGTATGGAGCATTACGCAGGGCTTCCCAAGAACGCCATTAGTCTCGCTGGGCATCGCTGACAGCTGCCTTACTGTCGGTCTCTTGACTGTTTTATTTCTTGAATGCACAGAAAAATGTCACCCAGCTGAGATCTTCACCTTCCACCAGAAAAAGAAGAAATTAAACTAAATAACCATGCATTGTTTTTATTCTTCAGATAACTAATTCTCATTTGCTCTGGATTTCCAAGGGAAGGGAGGGTTATGCCTTTTTCCTTTGAGTAATTGCTATTGACTCCTCTCATGATCTGTCTGGAAATACAATACGCACTATAAAAAAACAAGAAGGAAATGAAGGGTTGGCAGTACTAAGAGTAAAAAGGCTGTTTTCTCTGAAGGTGCTCCACGCTCATGTTTACTGCCACGCTGTCCATTAACAAGAACAGACTGACAATCCAGGACAAAGGAGAATGCCTTCTCCTTTATTAACATAATAGATAAATATTTGCAAATGTAAATCTTAATACCTGCAAATGTCTAAATATTGCAATGGCCCAACCTATGTCTATCTCAATTAAAAGCATATGTTCTGTATCTGGACAATGCTCCTAGGCATTTTTGAGTGGATCTGTACGGAGACAGGAGTTAGACTCAATAACCTTTGTGGGTCCTTCCTATAATTCTGTGGCATTTATTTTCTAAGAAGGACTTCATCTTCCTTCAGGTTAAAGGAAAAATATTTCCCTCTCTTCAGCATTATGACCAGTCAAAGAGAGAAAGCTGTTACTGCATTTGGTGTTGAAATTGAAGTCTCAAAACCTACCATGCTGTGCAAATTATAAGGAGAAGAACTAGAAAAACCGAAGATACAAATTAGTAGGCAACTGAAACCCTGTATTATTTTTCAGTCAGCACTTCTGAAATATCACTGTTCTCTTTAAGCTCTCCAAAGACTGCTAAAAAGTGCAACAAACAATCTCTGCCAATTGCAGTTGCTTGTAGAAGATGAAAAAAAGATGCAGAGATTTAGTTATTTCTGTTTACATGGTAGTCCAACAGATTTTAACAAGTGCAACATAGCATTTATCTTTGCTTTAACTTTGCATTGTGTTCTAATCTGCAAGAATAAATAAAATGTCTAAGTTATCATTACCAGAAAAGAGAGAAAGATAAAAGCCCTGAAATAACCATTGTAAAGTGTCTTAAAAAAAATCAAATATAAAAATCCTTACTTGGTAATGGCATTGTTATTAGATGTGTGACTTTTAACTACCTTTACTGGCAAAAATGTGTGCACAGCACACATACACACAAACTAGCAGAATAGGAAAGAAACCATTGTTACTTATAACTGCTTTGAGCCATCTTAGATCACATAATATTGCATCTCCACTTGAATTAACTAGTCAGTTATTAATAATTATTTATTGAGAGTAAGGGGGAGCGTCACGTCATTTCGTTGTAGTTAGCCTGGTATGACTGCTTCATTATAATGAATTCCTCCAGATTCAGCCAGCACACACCTGGCTCTCCTCTCACTCACACGTTGCATGGCATTGGGAAACAGATATTCTAACAAAGATTTCCTATGGTGTGCTCCTTAACTATTTTGGTTGCTTCCAGAGCAAAGCGATCCGTTGATCTGTCTGGGTTGAAGTTACTTAGTTAAAACACACACACACACACACACAGTCTATAGCCCACCTTCCCCCTGCCCTTTTCCTCCAACTTGCAATTGTGCCACAAGCTTTAAAACGTGGAATGAATAAATAGAAAACCTATTTATGGTCTTAGGTTTCTGAATTGAATTAGAAAAATATTTCTAATTTTTCCAGCTACAGTAGATATCCTGATCCTGGTTTAATTTGGATTCAGAGCAGAATGCTGACAGGAATTTCAGTGAGTCTGATGGATTAATAATTGTCTTCTGTGGGCTTAGGAGTGATATCCATTTCTCCTGGCATCTATTACATCATTAGCCATGGCTGACAAGTTATGGAAGATAACTAACTAAAGGAGTTAATAGGAACATGGAGAGTGTGTTGCTGTTGCGGTGATGTAGTACCTTCCAAGGGATACACAGAAGACTCGTACTGGAAGACATCATCAAGCTCCAGGCTCCTCACTTGTAAAGGTGACGTTAAGAAAAGCCTGACCCCCGTGGCTGTCCATGCAGCCATGCAGAAATGGCATGGATTTAAGAGTGCAGCATGCAGGTAACCAGCATGCTCTGTCCCCTAAAAGATGAGAACACTGTTCTCTATCAGTGGCCACTTTACCCTGGTCTCACAAGTCCCCTTGGTGCAGCCCCTGGTGCTTACCTGTATACTATATGCTGAGATTGTACAAAGCTCCGTGTAACATCTAGACTTGCATCAGTCTAATTCAACTTGGTTACCATGGGGCTGTTTTACCCATCCTCCATTTCTACATTGGCTTCCCAGGAAAAACAAGACTCAGAGGCAAGATTTCTGTCCTCATCTAAAAGGCACTCCACAGCTTGAATCTAAACTACATCTAACACTGCTATTACCCTAAGGTGAGCAATATACCTTTATAAATCTGTTCCTCAAATACAGTGATTATCTATTGCAAAGATACAGATGCCAGAATTTTTTGAGGAAATAAGAATGAATCTATAGTGTGAAACAAACTCCTACAGATAACAACAAACTGCCTTTATTTATAAGTCATACTTGCTTGACCTTGCCTTCATTGACAGATCTATAGTGGATACACTGCTATATATTAAATCTATGCAAAATATGTGGCTGTAAAGAGAGAAAAGAGGGGAAAAATACTAAAATTAGAAGTTACATTAAACAGTGGTGTTTGTTGAATTAGTGAACCATACAGCTCTGCCACTGCTTACAAGAAGGGAATTAATAGAGTAATACTTCTTTAAATATTATCTATTGTTTGTATACATTAAATAAAAACAAAGTATTAACATACTACAAGCTATGAAATAAGTATTTAATTTTAAGCAAGCAAAATTTAGTTTTGCTTAATAACTACTCAAAGCTGTCCAAAATGGATCATGTCTTTAAATATCAAGATCTGCAAGAAACATTTAAATAAGTTGCTATTGCCTTTTGTAAAATACATTTTAATTCTATTAATGCACATCACCTCCTTTCTGTTTTCTGCTTGTCACTTTACAAAAAAAAAAAAAAAAATCCCTCAAATAGAGTTAGATAACTCGATTGTTCTAATTCATGACTTTATATAACGATGAAACACTGTACTGTAAATATAGCTCCTTTTCCTCATGTCTTACTCAACTGCCTTCTTTCATGGTGGAGACCAAACTAGTTTAGAAATCTGTGCCTAAACTTACATTCCCACACAATTCCATTCATACACGTGTTGCTTCAGACAGGAATCTGAATTAGACCAAAATGAAGTGGATGCTGGAAGTTTTGGGAGCCAGGGTAGATTTGCTTGTCTGGTCACAAGAGCTGGTTTGCAGATAGACAGTCTGCACGATCCCAAGCATCTCCCTTATGGCAGCCAGCAGTAGACATTACAAGGAAGTATAAAATAGGTATAATGGACAGTTATGGACATCAGACCACTCATGTTTATGTAATAATCCTTTGCTTCATCTGCACTTCTACGTCAGATGCCATTTTGCCAGACTGCTCCTCTACTGCCATCTGTCACATGGCAGCAAAGTGTAACAGAATACTGGTGGGAAGGTTCATCCTCTACTGCCATACCGCCAACAACTTCCTCTGACATTGTGAGCCAACACAATAAAATAGGAGGCATTATTTTTGAAGTAGCCCTCGTACTATTATCCTACCCTATCCCCAGATATCAGAGGCATGCTAGCACAATCAGAAGTGAATCATTTCCCTTCAAGAGCTGGTAGGAACGTGAGGCTGGCAGAGTCACAGGTATAATGCTTGCTTACTTCTTTCTGTCCTTTGTATTCATGTCTTTGGATGCTCAGCACTGGCCAAGCCTACCATGTGGGATGAAGGTTTGTGATGTTCTTTTCCGCTGCTCCTGCCAACAAAGTGTAGTCAAATGGCTACTCATGAGCAATCTTATTTGAGGAGCATCCAGTTGGCACACTGAATGCTGTCCTGAAATTACATCTGTGTCCACTGTCAATGCACTCTGAACCAGTTTGAAGTACGCATGTGATCAAAACACAAATTCCTATGCTAAACTTTGGCTGCTTCTCAAAAGAAAGCACACCTGGTTTTTAGCTTTCACACCTTTTCTGCAATTCCAGACAAAGCAGAGCTAAATGTCCACAGAAGAGATGCAGAAAGCTTTACACGATTAGCATTGCTGTGTTCATTAAGTGGATAAATAAGCAAGAAAATGGGAATTTCTAAAAATAACTTCTGACACCAATAGCCTATCTGAAATATGCTGGACTTATTTCAAAGGAATCAGTTTGTGTTCCCATCTGAAGGAAATGAGACTTCAAAGTGGGACACCCAAAATTCCAGACCCTGTCTGAAAGTCCTGATGTGATTATTAAAAGATCATCCAGAGAATCTGCAGCAAAACTGTGACTAGATACCTCATTCTTACTGCAATCCTACCCACTTATTTAAACTTTTTTTTTTTTTTAATAAATCCAAGGAATTATATATAAGCCACTTGCAATGTCTTTAAAATCTCCATCCGAAGAAAAACATGCATGTCCTCATTTTGCCCCAGGCAACTCTGGCTTACTGGTCTCCTTCCTTTTATTTCTGTGCCAACCCTCTGCAGCGTGTTCTCAGTAGAAGCTGGGATTCTGAATAAACAGAGCGTGTGAACAGGACAGGACACTTCTACTGAGAGTTTCGCAGATCCACGCCAATTGCATTTTGCAGAAGAGGTTAGCTGCTGCAGAGGTACTAGAATAGTCTTTTATGAAAGCAAGAGTGCACGATGTATTTCAGACGTGATGAGAAAAAAAATAGTAGATGAGTGCCTGTAGCAGAATGGCAACATGGAGCAAGGACATCTAAGGATTTCAGATGTGCTCTCATGTCAGATTTTTAGGTGGCAGAATACAGCTCACCGACAAGCACAGATATCTGGAACATACAAACAGCCCAACTACTGTTGGCTTTTTAAAATTTCTGTATTAAATTTTATAGCAACTTATTGATTTAGTTTACACCCATCGCTAGCTGTTCTCTAATTCTTCAGAAGGAAGGACTGGTTAGGGTATTGGACAGAAACTGAAAAAAACCAAGTCTTGAACAAGGTCTGTACCCGACATATCAGACAGGAGAATAATCCTAATGTCATTCTCACTCTCCCAACAGCTCTAATAGGATAATTTAGGCAACGTAGATCAACCTTTAATCAGTTTAAACTGTGCAAACCTTAAGATGCACCATAACTAAAGAGACTATTGTGATTTATATTAGGAAAAATTAATCCTCTTTTAAAATATAACAGTAAAAATGCATCTTAGGGAGGCTAATGAAAGAAGATAATACAGCTGAATTTTAGAGGCTTAGCTAAATATACCTGATTTGTGTTCTGAAACAAAGGAAATCAAAGTACCCCAGAGGTCCTTTGCAGCTAACCACTGCAGCTGACTTAAAAGGGAATAATATTCATGAAAATTATCTCAGCCTGTCTCTTGACAGTGCCTGAATCTACAGAAAAGCTTTTGCAGTTTCCAGTTGCTTAAATGTGTTGCCATCCAAAAAAACAGCTTCTCTTCTACCTGAAATGAAAGTGCAATTCCACTGATTGAAAATTACATTGAAATGAACACTGCCCTTCATATCTTACCAGGCTGCATTCCCTTTGGTTTACGTAGCTTTCACTTATGTATGTTCTGAAAGGACTCCAAGTGCCTATTAAGAAAGATCCTTGGCATACTTAGGAGCCACAAAGAAAGTTTGACATGCATATGCAAGAGACAAAAATTGCAGGTTATTGAGATGCTGAGGGAATTAAAACTGCATGCAAATAGTAACTTTGATAGTCACTACCCAAAGTGTATGGATTTCCTACCAACAGACAGCACCTTTCTCAAGCTTGCTGCCCTTCCCTGCTGCTGCACCACCTCCTTTCTGCTCTGGGAACACAGGTGGCATCCTTCTCTGGGACCTGTGCTTTGGCCACTTTTGCAGAGCAATGGAGCTATGTGCCACAAGCATCAGGAGCATGGGGTGGAAAACACATCTGCTGGAGTGGCTGCAAGGGAAGAGGGAGAGAGGGGGCAAGGGCCAAGAGAGATGTACTGGGCACTGCAAATCACAGCTTTATTAAGATGATGTCTTCTTCCTATTGTGTTGATGGCACATCACTCTGAGGCCAAAAAGACAAAGTACTGTGAAAGAAGCAAACTCATCACCATTTGTTCTTGCTTGCTGTGAGCAGTTTTTTCATCAGTGAAGGATCACTGTACTCCAGGCTCCTCTAATGAAGCCCATTATTTCTGCGAGTTGAACTTTGCACACTGCAGCATTCAGTGTCACACACTGAAAGCTCTCAAGATAATATTTTCCTTGACTGCACACTTCTTGTCAATCATGTGCTTTTATATCTCTGTGAAATAGTTCATTTGATTAACGAGGTATGTCTGCTACACTTCTGGAAGCTGTATCTCATGGGCAAATTTGCTGGTATTAAGCAGCTAATGCTTACTATTTAGACTAAGAACAATAAAGATTTTGTATCAGGAATAGGGACTGTATTATGAGAACATCTCCTTTAATTAACCTTCAAAAAAAAAAAAAAAAAAAAAAACAACCCAACAACCATGCAAAGAAGGCTCAGCCTGAAAAGCAAAGCAACAAAAGCAATGAACATTAGCAACCACTTATTGCAGCATCTGGAGCACTGGCCTGAAAGGCACTTACCCCCCTCCTCCTGCCTCCTCTGCACTGCTCATGTCAGCAGCTCAAGCCACCAAAAGCAGTATCTGCTTTTTAGGCCAATGGATGAAGCAGAAATACACACACCCATCATCATTTTGTTTTCACTTAGGTTAAATTTCGGATATAACTGCATAGCATGAAGTCAATTCAAGAAGACCTGCACAGTCATTCCTTTCATAATTAAGATTTGTCTGTTTTTCATTAAAGAGCTCGTCAAAAGAGCCCTTTTCAGCTCATCTCACATCAAAATATTACAGCCTAAATACAATTTACTCAGAGTGAGCTTCTCAAGTGGCCCCAGCTCCAGGAGTAAGAGGATGCTCTATGTCATTAAGGGCATGAACCGTGTCCTGATATAAGCACACCAGCCCTTTGTGAAGGCTTTCAGTTCTTACATAACACTAATGATTTCAGGCTGCACAAAAGTGCCTCTGCTAGTGGTTTACATCGTGCCCTAGATCAGATTATTTACTCAGAAATCATTCCGTTTCCCTTATCCTTTTACAAGCTGTTCCTGCTTGTTAGAAGGATCATATTGAGTGCCTCTATACTCCTAAGTAAAACAAGGCCAGGGAGCAAGCTTGATCACTGATTGACCACATGGCTTAATTGTTCCCTGAGCCCTTGGTGCTGCTTTGGGTTGTTGTTCCATGCAGCTGTCTGCAAGGCAGTGCCAATCTGCAAGAGGGTGCTGCTATACGGCATGCATGTAAACCAGCCCATCACCTGTGGTGAATTTGACTCCAGGTCCTCTTACATTTAGCAGTTCATGAAAGCAGTACAGGCACTCTAATTCTGGCCTATGTGTATAAAAATCAAAAGCAAGGCAGTTCATTCCTGAGAGATGCCCTTTATGAATGCTACTGTACCACAGTATTTTTGTACACACTACTATGCTCAGTTTACTTTTCTTTCTTATCTTTCTACATATTCAGCCTCTTCCTGCAGCTGACAGGATAGAGCAGACTGACATTTCTTCTCCTTTCCTAACAAAGTGAAAGTTGCCTTCTGGGAAATGATACTATCCAGTGTAGTTCCTTAATGAGCTTCTAGAGGGGAAGGTGGCAAAAATATCATAGTGAGTTTTCTTTTTTTAAATAGAGAGGCATGGGAGATTGATCCACCTGGAAAGCAAGAAGGAAAATAGATTTTCTGGTGGAACTACCTCTGTGATGTAATAAAGAACAGAGCTGAAGATGTGTTGACAGTTCTTGTATATCTGGGAATAGTCAGTATTGATTTTGTGGAGGAAGTCCTGCCCCACAAAATGCTGAAAGAGTCAGAAGCACGTCAGTAGAGCTCACCAGGATTCCAACAGCTTCCTGGCCAGCTCAGTCATCAAGAGTTCTTAGGGAAACTAAGAACCATGAACTAAGGAAAGTCTGTCTGGATATGGGATAGAAAGAATAAAATAGGTCAAAAAAGTAAGAAACACCATGTAGCAGTAAAGGGACGGGTAAAGGAACAAGTGAAAATTTTCATGCTGTGCTGCAGCAGTCATTCCATCAAGATGCTGTAGGGATACCCAGGACAGACAGGTAAGTTGCAGAAGAGACGCACATTGAGTGCTGCAGAGTACGTGACCTCCACCTCTCAGCTTAACCTCTGTGCTGCAAGTTGTTGGAGACTAAGAGAGAACCTGGGGAAATAACACAGTGTGTTAGCAATGTCATTCAAAGGGACCTGGGCAGGCTTGAAAAGTGGGCCTATGAGAACTTAATGAGGTTCAACAATGCCAAGTGCAAGATGCTGCAATTGGGTCAGGACAATCCCAGACATGCGTACAGACGGGGAGACAAACTCACTGAAAGCAGATTTGTAGTGAAAGACTTAGGGGTTTCTGCTGACAAAGAGCTTGACATGAGCCAGCAGTGCACACTTGCAGCCTGGAAGGCCAGCTATAACCTGGACTGCTTAAAAAAAAAGGGTGGCCAGTAGGGAGAGGGAGGTGATTGCCCCCTCTACTCTGCTCTTGTGGGCCCCATCTGGAGTACTGCGTCCAGTCCTGGGGCCCCCAGCACAAGAAAGATGCAGAGCTCTTGGAACAAGTCCAGAGGAGGACCACTAAGATGATCAGAGGGCTGAAGCACCTCTCTCACAAAAAAAAAAGGCTGAGAGAGCTGCACTTCTTTATCTTGGAGAAGAGAAAATTCCAGGGATACTTCATTGAGACCTTCCTGTACTTAAAGAGTTTATAAAGAGGGAGACCAACTTTCTACACAGTCTGATAGTGATGGGACAGCAGGGAACAGTTTTAAACTAAAAGAGGGGAGATTTAGATTAGATACAGGAGGAAATTCAGAGGGCAGTGAGGCACTGGCACAGCTGCTCAGAGAAGCTATGGTGCCCCATCCCTGGAGGTGCTCAAGGCCAGGTTAGATGGGGCCCTGGGCAGCTTGAGCTGATGGGGGGCAGCCCTGCCCACGGTGGGGGTTGGGGCTGGGTGGGCTTTAAGGTTCTTTCCAATTCAAACTCTTCTATGAGATACGCCTCTCTAGGAATTTGCTTCTGATAATCGCTGGAGAACATTTGGCTACAGCCAGTACCTCCAGTCTTGTTTTGTGGTAGGATGATGAAGGCAAAAAGGAAACACTTGCAGGCAGAAACAGTAATCGGATTAATACGTTAATTTAGGTACCAGGGAAAATTGGTATCACCTACAATGTGAAATTACGTGCTTAAAATGGGGATGTGAAAACATTACCTGACAAGAATCCAATGAAGTTATTGGGTCCTTTTCTACTGGACCTCAGTTATTTTGCATCAAACTAGGCAGTGTGTGTAGGAACATCTTTTCTTTTTAAATATTCTACATACCAAGCCTGTGGGAAATCTATTTTATACACAATCAGCAAAGAAATTGTGTTGTTTTTTCATCTACCAATGTGTCAGTCTAGTTGAGCTTTCCTTCCCAGGACCTGGATTTCTATATTTAAAAGTTTCAGATGTGATAATGCTTTTTTT
>JACDJE010000041.1:6411-115412 GCA_016647715.1 Pavo muticus | reverse complement strand
AAAAAAAAAGAAAGTAATATTTCTTTGCCTGGAAGAGATTATACTTCAGCTTCTGGCAACCATAAATATTACAATAATATAACGGGAATGAAGCAACAGAAAAATGGGATTATGTCAAAGAAACAAACAAGGGCAATGGCCTTGGAAGGGCCATGAGCAGTTTGCCACTAGCAAGGACCCCGACCTCCTCTGAAATGAAGCAAGGTGATATTTCCTCCACTTGATTCATTTTGCCACTGGCATGGAGGACCCCTGCAGCACCTCTCTTCTCACCAGTACTGATTCGCACTGTTATTTCTCTCCATATCTTCTCAGTGATATTCTTGGCAGGAAAGAACCTGCCCACGGATACGGGCATTTAAATCAGTTTTATATAAATATAGTTTCAGTTAATAGAAAAAAAAAGTATTTTTATTATTAATATTTAGACTCATCTCCTTCTGATAAATGATAATCCTTGTTCCAAACAGGAGGGTAAAACACAGTCTGGCTTTTGCTCCCTACAGAACTCTTCACCATGTTCACATAGGGTTAATGTATATATGTTAATGAACATTCAAATTTGTTCCTGTAATTTATGGGAGAGAAGTGGCTGTTCTCATTAAGCACGCTTGTCAGTGCATAACAACCACTTAATGCAGCACAGAATACTCCCAGGAAACTTAGGTGACCATAAAAACGCCATTGACTTTAGACCCAGAAAATTTCAGGATCACTGCCTTGCCTTCCAGTATTCCTAGCTCTGCGAATCACAAAGCACCCAGAGGAGGAAGAAGAGTAAGTAATATTTGCTGCAGCATACACTAGTAATTATCATATGCATTAAGAGAGACAGGGGAAAGGTGCAGGGCAACAAGTTGTCTACTGTTGTTCTTAGACCCCAATAAGTTCATAGAGTCAAAATGCATTTGATAAGCTTTTTGTCCTTCAGAGCGTGGTACTATCACCTCTATTTCCATCTGAGTGACAGCAACCCCGGAGACCAGCCCCAGCAGAGCTGGCTTCCGCCAAAGGAGAAAACAACATCTCTGGATCTACAAATATTCTAGACATCCCTTGTTCTATGTGCATGCTTTTGAAAGGAAGAAGGTCAAACAACCTACAGAGCTGTTTGTACGTGCACCAAGCTGCCAGAGAACTGCTGTCCTTTAGGAATGATTTCAGATGAAAGGGTAAGGATGAGAGCAATCTTTTCTACTGCTTACCCAGCTCGCTCAGCTCAGAGGCTTCTAAAGCTTCTCAGAGGCTGCCATGCCAGAAATTAGCAATGCAGAAGTGTTTTCCTGAAACTGCATGTTTACTCATACAAGAGGAGAAAAATCTGAACGCCTACATGAAATAGAACCACCTGGCTCACCTTTCAAATAATACGATAAATGATATCCTGTGATGAATAACCATCAATGTAAGCAGTGTGTTATTTTGATGGTGAACAACAAAGACCATTTTCAAGAGCTTTCTGCTGCTGAGAGGGAAAAAGTAAAAATAAATTTTACAGTAAGAAGGAGTTATAGAATGAAAAGGAACTATAAATACATACATCTCATGCTGGCTCTCAATCAAAACAGTCAACGAGAAGCAGGTAGCACATCTGTTAGCACACCTTCAGGGTTAGGAACAAAATTATACAGCAATAATATATTTAAATGAGGAAAGCTAAAATAACACAAAGCTTGGGATCCCCTAGTGAACATGAGTGGTCCTCACACAAATACGGAGCAAATTAACACAGTTCTTACTTCAGTGCTGTAATGTACCTGCGCAAAGCAGCCATTGAGTGACTGACTTAAGCCATCTGAAGTTGTTAAAGGCACGCTTCTGGCTTTTTTGCATTATGTTAATACAACAAAGAATGAGTAAGACAAAAAAGGATAAAGAAATCAGTCTGCTTTTTCTTACATACCATGGTGTCCAAGCTTATTCTGTTTCCTTTCTGGGGCAATCTCTGGTGACTGCAGCAAAACTACTCCAGAACACATAGGAAACTAAACTAAGGAACAGTATGATCCTTTACAATGAAGCTTTACACTATGCAAGAGTACCTCTCTTTCAGTTAAGAAAGAGGGCTAAACACCTGGTGAAAGGAACACCTGGTTGTTATTAGGATCTGATGTACTGCAGTTCTTAACACTGGGAGCTGGAACAACTCTTCTTCTTGTGCTCTGGATGACATGGTTGGGAGTGAGGGTCTCCTGACTCCAGCCTTGCACATCAGTGCTTGTGGTTGTAAGAGTTCAGCCTCGAAGCTACCAGTTCAGGAGAAGTAAATCTATTCTGACTGCCTTTCCTAGCGTTCTATTCAAAATGTTTTGGAGTGGAATCAGAGCCTCTTTTATTCAAACTATAGATAGAGGAAAAATAATGTTGCACGAGGAAATATAGTCTGGTTTCTTAGGGATCCATGGTGTGATGATGTGTAGCTGATTAACTTCAGTGCTTAATTGTAAGCTCTGATTTTAGTTTATCTCTCAGCATGTTGCCTGTTTCCTACTGAAATGCAAAACAAAATAAGAGAAAGAAGAAAGAAAAAGAAAAGAGAACACTGCAGCCTTTTCTAACTTGAGTGTACTTGCAAGTTCTCACTCCTTTAACAGCACACTGATTTTCACCAGCTGTAGATCTCTTCCCTTTAGTCAGCTACAGCCAGAATTGCCCAGCAAGCGCAACAGAGGAAGGAAAAAGTGGAAGGAAATTGAGCAACCTCAGCACACAAACATAGGCCATAAGATTGTCAGAGCCACTGGTCCTCATCGAAGCTCTTCACTCACTCACTCGCTCGCTCGCTCACCCATAGGACCAGAATGGAAACTATTGCTGGCTAGTGTTCCTGATCCTAAGGACTACGTGTAAAGGAGAAAGCAGGCACTGTTGGTCTCTGTACTGGCCACCTAGAGTAGCATCTAGTCATGTAATAATGCATAAGGAGCAGAAGTAACCAGTTACAGTTTAACATGTGAATTAAGGCAAAAAAAATTACTTCCGTAGTAGGACTGTCTAGTCAGAAAAGACTTCCTCTCTGTTTTTGCAGCTGCAGTATCTGAGCATTTTACACAGAAAGATATTTCATTTATCTTCATGCACAAATGTTATAATTTAGTAGAGATCATCTGCTTGTAAGTGCCCGCTTTTAATATTTGTAAACTTGCAATTGTGTTCAAAAACTGTGACAAAATAATATGTATTACAACACAGATGTTAATTTATTTTGTCTTTACCTGTAAGGAAAAAACCTGTTCTTGGCATAGCATCAGCAATAAATGTGATACTTCATAGACTCCAGGTTTACCAGAGTCTCACTGATCACTCTTTGGAGCTCAACATATCCTCTTCCCATAAAAGAACAATGGAAATGCAGTCATCATCATTACTGAGATAGTCTTTAGCTGTAGGAACATGAAGTGAGATCTGTGGAAGTGCCTTAGCAGATCACACCATTACCCACTAAGCCCATACTTTTCAGCTGTCTTCCAGGTGCCTCAAAGCACTCAAGAAACACAGTAGAAAGCCCCGCTGCTACAGAAAATATCATTTTAAGCCTCATTGCCTCCATGTCTGTAATGGAGCAGAAAGCTGCTCATTAATTTATTTATTTTTTGCCTTGGAGTGTACTTGAATGCTTTTGTTATTGATGCAGCTGCCCAACTGCTTGGAGAATCTTGCAAAACCCTTGGGCTCAGTGGTTATCATACAGCAAAAAGATGCGCAGGCCAGTAATTCAGTGTTAAATGAAGAGTGTCTCTATGTTCCAGCTCATTTGTACTCCAGATGCACCAAATACTTTCTTAAACATAGCACTTGGTTGCCCTCTCTGCACTAGGTTTTCATATGTCATCCTTACACTTCTTCGCATCCTCTCTGAAACAAAGAATCCCTGTTTGTTCAGTTTAAATTCCTATGGAAAACTTCCATTCTTTGAAATCATTTCTATAAGGAGTCCACAAACAAATAAACATTATAAAAGGCAGGGAAACAATGAAAAATATTTTTATTTGTGTATCAAAATTTATGCGTGGGGGTGTTTCTGTATGCATATGTGCACACAGAATAACAGAGGTATTGATGCCTCAGAGGTGTAATATCACAACACTGCACAGAAAATCTGAATCATACAATTATCTTATGTGTTATCTTACACGGGTACTTCTACAAATTCGACTCTGTAAACGGGTCAATATTTTATGTCAGTACATATAGACTCAGATGTTTTTACGCATTCCCACTCATGCACATGCAGAGTACATCTGAAGATGCATCATAAAGGTGTAATAAAGTGTGTTACGTGTACAGTGTTACATTATTTTTGTTGTTACTTATCTTGCCATTTAGGCATCCAATCACACGTCAATCATCACTGCAGACAAAGAACACTTTGGTGATAATTTTAAGGTCCTTCCTTGCCCCAGGTGCTGTCTTTTTTTTCTTTTGAAAGCTAGTGGTATTGTCCATGACATCGTTTTGTTTTCATATTCCACCTATCATCACACTGCCAGTTTGCCTAGCTTTGCTAGGTCCCTCTTGTACATGCTCTGCTGCACTTCAGGCCAGCTCTTCTGTCATTTGAAATGTTTTTGACAGCATTCATAGTGCAGCTCTGCTGTCATCACTTGGCTAGCCTTTTGCCAGCCTGGAATCTGGGCATTTACTTATATTCCTTGCTTTTTTATGACTTGCTGTTCCATAATCATACTTCTCCCGCCTTGTGATTTTCTTAACAGCCCCCACCTTGTGAATTTTGGCAAAAGCGGTCCTTAAAAACGCAAAGAAATTCCTTCACGTTATTTTACTTTAGATACCCCTATGCTAGCATGTACAATACATCGTCAGTAGATTGAAAAAAACCACTTTCTTTTACTGCATCTATGTTGATTTGTATTATGTACCTTTGGTATTATTAGCTGTGAAATAACTATTTCCAAAGTTTTCTGTAGTTAAAATGAACACAAGAAAATAATTCAATTCGATAGACCTCCTCTACTAGCTTTGCATCTTTAAAGACACATGGATCAGGGAGAAGTAGCATGATAAAGTATGATCCTAACCAAATACTTACAAGCATGTGTGAGGGAGATGGAAGGAAGAAGTGTGGGTTTGGTTCCCTGGTCTACTCCCCTAATCTAACAAGTCACAAAATATACAAATCAAAGTTATCATATGTAAATTAGGCTCATAAAAGAATGCTGTATGGAAACAAGGCCTTATCATTTCTGCTATTTCAATATATTTAAATGCTACCTGTTTTCCTTGAAAACTAAGAATAATCTCATCATAGAGTGACTTGCAGAGCCTCATCAAAATGCTTTCCTGAGAGATGTAGACTTACGGGTCCTCAGGTTTAAAAAATCTTGAGCAGAGGATTGGATAGAGAGGCAAAAGAGGGACATAGTATGGGTTTTTCTACTTGAGGTTAGCACACCTTTTCCTTCAGCTGTGTTTTTACATAAATCACCAAAAGCATTAGACATGCACTGAAAACTGCTTCTGAGTCAAGCAGCAGAATGAGGTGCCCAGGGTATTTCTGTAAAGATGGAAGCAGACTTAGACATGTAAGTAAGCACATCTGGAACATTTCCCAGAACAAAGACTGATAAAGTATTCCAGTAATATTATGTAGCAGATAAACTAGAGGTTTTCAGAAAAACAGCAGTGAATTCAGGTGCCTTGATTTCACAAAAATCCCTTCTTCAATTGAAAGCTGTCTGCAGTCACCCTGCACCTTGCTGGAAGCTAGAGTACCCAAAGAAGCAAACAAAGCCAATGAAGAATCAGCACCACCAGTACTTCTGAGTGAGTGATTTCTGTATTTGTACATTTCCAAAAAAGAAGAATAATTCTTGCTTATTACTTTGAGAAAGAGCAGTCATGGCTTCTCTGGTAAGGACCTCTAAGACAGGACTCACAGTTGTGAGCTATCTCTAATTAGTCAAAAATAATGCTGGCTGTGCATTAGAACAAAACTAAGGTTCTATAACTCTCTATTGCTTGCTGCTTCCTGGATAACTCCTGTAATAGCATTTATGAGCTCTATTCTTAGGTGTTACTTCTCTATACATATCATAGGATGAGCAGGGACATACCTTCTGAAGGAAACTCCCACTGAATGGAACAACACCTTGTAAATCCACCTTGTGACTGCAGATTGAACTGTTTATTATTGTTTAAGCATACAAATTACATCTAGCTGCACATCCTTAGCTCTGTCCCCTCACTTCTACAAATAGGACTGGCAGGATCCTTGCTAGAGGCAAAAGAGCAAGCAAGGAAACCCTTTGGCATAGGACTAGCTCAGACACAAGTAAAGGAGAGTTTACTCTGTCTGGACCTGCAATATATTAAAGGATAAAAGGCTGTGAAGATCCCTTAAATTCTGCAATATTTTTTCTAGCCTTACTTGTGGTGCTGAGAGAAGCAGGACTGAAGAAGAGAAGCAGGACTGAAGAAGATTAGTCAGCATAAAGCTTAAACCAGCCTTTTTATTGAGCTCAGCTGCTTTTGATGGCTATTTTATACCATAAGGAATGTGGATTTGGTCAGTTGTTCTTCTATTCCCTCTTCCCTAGAAACCTTAAATGGAAAAAGAAAAAAAAAAACAAACCCAAAACTCATTAGCAAAGTCAATTAATTAAAGAAAGGCAGAGCAAAAGCACCATCAAACTGTGCTTGAGGACAGGTGCATTTGCATGAATTTTGATGGCAAACTCTTCTGCTACCCTAGCCTGACAACCTCAGTTTATTTAAAAGTTGTTACAAGCCACTAGATAAGCTAATCAAAGGACTTGCTCTATAGCTGTATCATATATTGTTCATGAAGTCAGACATTTACTCTATTCCCCCGAGTCATTTCATACTGAAATGGAGTTCTAGCCTAGCATTTCATTAAATTCATAAGCAACATAGGCTGAAATAAATGAATAAAGGCAGAAAGGTATTGAAATTTTTGCAGGCAACTTTCCAATTGGAACGTTTCTCATTTCGTTAAGAATTCAAATGTTGCTCACATTTTACTAATCTGAAAACTGAATCTACACGCTTTTTTATCAATTTCATGGGACACTGACTCTAGAAAGTTGCCTATATACATAAGATGACATAAGGTAATAAGAGAAAGTGGCATAGTCACTCTACAATTTGCAGAGCTACTACAGCAGCAAGAAATACAGTTACCAGCAAATAACACAGTGGCCCGAAGGTGAACATATGGTATTTGTCGTACTGCTCAGCTGTGAAACTTGCCAATATGGCCATAGGAGTTAAAAAACAAAATAAACTATTTCATTTCATTGGCATGTGTTACTGGTTTGATGTAAGTAAACTCAGCTTTCAAAAGCTGTAGGTTATGTTTAAAAAGTATTTTAAAAAATCTAAAACATTTTAAATGAAAAATATTATCTCCTTGAATTGCAGAAGACCATGTGCTGACTTGCTGTAATCTATTGAAATAATTCAAATTCTGAATGCTTAATTATACCTCAGTTCAGCAAATAATAATTTTTATCTCATTGTACTCATAAGAAAGATAGCATGAGTGAGCATATGGATCTTAAAGATGTTTAAATTAGTGAATAATTTACTGCAAGAAAAAAGAAGAAAAGATATATCAATAAAAGTTGAGAAAAAAAACTTTTTACAGTTAACATATGCAAAATTTAATAATCTAGATAAACTTAGCAAGGCTCATCTCTAAGTTAGATATTCTCTCATAGCACAAGCAATACCTGATAAAATAAGGATGGACATCTTCCACTAATGAATCCTATGGCTAAAAGACAGGTTGTTGTGCTTGGAGGTAGCTGTTTCCACTTTCTGCAAGACTCTGGGTGGGTCAGCTGCTCTCTTTGATCTTGAAGGGACAACAGCACAGATACAGTAATGCATCTTCCTTGCATGGAAGGAATTTGCCTCTTCAGAATACATAGACGCTGCTGAGGCCATGGCACTCAAGAAGTTGTGCCAAAAATTAGGGTCCAAAAGTAGTTAAACAAAGGAGCAAGTTTTCCAAAGTGCTCAGCTGGCAATAATTTCCCTTTGAAAGACAGTTGATGAGAGCTCAGTGCTTCCAAATGAGTTTACGTACTTAAGCATGCATGTTGGAAAGTTTGCCCCAAGTGCACAGGATTGCAGAGATGGAAATTTATTGCTGCCTCAAACCAAAGTCTGAGTGAAAATATTGCTGACTGAGATGACAGTTAGCTGATTAATCTATACAATTTGCTGCCACAAGACCTTATTGAGGCTGAGGGCTTAGTACAACATGCCGTATGTGCAAAGCTGTCTTGGTTTAAAAATACTTGATGGTTTACAGGTTGATAGAATAATTCAGGCTGGGAGAGACATCAGGAGGTCTCAGTCCACCCACAGCCCAAAGCAGGGCCAGCTCAGTGTGACCTGCACTGTTGCTTGGCCTGGCAATGGTCCAAAGACAGCGGGCTGGGCCTCAGCTGCCTCCTTGCAGGCCTATGGGTGGAGGGGCAGACCCACCATCCAGGGGCCCAAGGCCCCCACCATCCCAACATGGGAGCTTCCTAGAGTCCCACAGCCTTGCCTGGCCCCCAGTGCCCCATGAGGTTTCAGGTGGCAGGTGGCAGGCAGGAGGCAGCGGTGACAAGGGCTGTCTCCTGGTTCCTCCTCCCCAGCTGCGGGCCTGACCTGGTGCCCTTGCAGCACGACTCGCCGCCTTCGCAGTGAAGTTTTAAATCAGTTCAGCCAAACTCCTCTAATTTTAGGTATGAACTCAAGTAAACTGGTTTAAATTCAGCTTGCAGTGACTCAGCTGGCATTCATAAACACTAGCATAACAAAAAATAATAATTTTAAATGTGTTCTTGTATATAGTTGCATCAGTTTAACCATAGCAGCTCACAGGCGGACTGAAGCTAATCTGGCGCTGCTCTGTGCAGAGCAGCCTAGGTTTGAAAAAGGTGACATGCTCATGCAAGATCATCAGTTGCAATTATAAAATGCTTCTGCTAGGGTATCTTCCTGCTGCAGGGCATAAACTAATCAATCACCCGCTGCCATACAGAAATCTTTCTGTAGGACTGAGTGCCTTTTC
Organism: Pavo muticus; assembly: GCA_016647715.1. NCBI lineage: Eukaryota > Metazoa > Chordata > Aves > Galliformes > Phasianidae > Pavo > Pavo muticus. The sequence goes on along the minus strand of JACDJE010000041.1, from coordinate 106,363 downwards.
TCCCAAGTGCCTGCTGTTGTCCAGGGCCACAGGAAGGACTGGGAGCTGGACAGACCACTGCCCCCTTCCCTACAATAATTAAATTCTCATGTAAAACACAGTGATTGTTATCATTGAATTGGGACCAAATCCAAAGTAATAGAGAGCATAGAACAAATAGTTCCCTTCTGCCTGATCAGATGCCTTTCTTGGCATTAATTGGAAGTGCGTCAGCAGGGGAGGTAACTCTGTTAGCTAAGTGAATAACGTTACTGAAGTTTCTCAGGTTATATGTGCCAAATCTGTGTTTAATCGGTCTGACTTGGAAAGGCTATAAAGGATCATTTTATTAATCTCTAAGGTCAGAATTTTAGCGAGAATTTTGAATTATTAAAGATACCGGCTGATAATTAGGGTAGGAGGTAGGGTCACACTCAGCTGTGAAATCACAGCCTCAGCAAAACCTTCTTCAGACTTATTGCTGGATTCAAAGGGACTGAAAAATGCCGTTAGACTCAAGAACTGCATTTTATGATAAATGATTTAAAAAATAGTAGTAAAATCTACCTGGATCTGGTATGTTTTAGGGTTTGCCGAACAAAACTGTCCATGTAACTTTTATGTCTTCAAAGACATGGGTATACCGCTGTAATCAGAGATTTAATATTTCCTGACTCCCGTTAAATTAAAATCCTCAAACATGAACCTATATCAACTTGAACAGTTGTACAGAACTATAAAACATGACTGAGAGTTTGGCCTGAGAGCTCCCCAGAGAGGCAGGCAGAGAAATGAGAGTTGGCTGAGATCTCCCATTGAAGTTACTTCTCGGCAGTGTGAACAACTTCCTTTGTGCACTGCCACATATATCCTTCTCCCTGTGAGGATGAGCCATTCATCCTGTTTTTGGACATTCTGAGCAGGAGGAAACCTGCAAGAGTCCTTGACTTTTTTTCACTGACTGCTAGACTCATGTCTTAGCATCTCTTTCCTAGGCTGCATGATTTAGTTGGAAATCACCCTAGGCAGTCTCCATCCTAAACAATGTGTTTTCATTCCCTTTCCTCTTCTCTGAGAGGTAGAAGCTACTTCCTCCTTACAACTGCTAGAGGACAAGAAGAAAGGCATTATACTACAGGTGCCACAGAGAGGAAGCAGCATCCCCTGCAGATCTGATTTATCACTCAGACTGCTCAGGGTAATTTTTCTGCAGTTTAAAGCAGATTCCAGTGCCACTCTGTTGTGAATGCATTTCTTCATGGAGACATAGGTTGGTCTAACTCAGCTCACTACTGGAGAAAGAGATTCCCCAAAGCTCTGTTCACCATAGAAGTGCAACTATGAATTACTGGACTTCTCTCATCAAAATGATCCAGGCATTTAGCAAGCACTTTGTAACACCAGTCATTCACTGTCACTAAAATCCATGATCATTTGAGAAGCTGAAACTGATTGATAACATTTGAAGTGGCAAATTTTCTTTGCTTCCCCCATTCCTGCATCACCCTAGCTGAAATTGCACCCATTTACGTGAAATATTTCTATATTTCTATGGCTTGCTCACCTAAGGTCAGTTGTTATCTTATTGGATGTGAAGGCATGCATTCAGACTTCTTTTTCTTTTTATAAGAAATATCTGCAATATACTTTCTCTTACTCAAGAATTATATTGCACAGAAGGGATATATATCCCTTAGTAAATTCTTTTTCCATTTTTCCATTGCCTTTACTTTCTCCATATCAGCCTTTGAAAACCACTTTAATAGTTCTCCAAATGAGAAAGGTCTTTTTTTCCCACCAGTTTGAGCTCTTTCCTGTGAAAGGAAAGACTGAGATGTTTGGAAAGGTAATCTGCTTTCAGTTTATTAGAAAATAGTTATGTTATTGTTTTTGCAAAGATCAGCAGCCATGAGATGTTATTAAATATATTTCTGAATGTATTTAATATCCAATTACAAGACAGAAAGTAGATGGCTCAAAACAAGTCTCAGGATGAGCAGACTCCTTTGGGAAATGCCATCTCCAAACTGAAGATTTTTAGCTGTAAGGGCAGTAAGCCATTGGAATATGATCCCAAAGGGCATGAGCAGCATTATATTTTCCGGATGCTCTAAATCTACATTGGAAATGAATATCTGGCTTTTCATTTCAGTAAGGATAAGATTTCAGTCTGAATATTTTCTAAATTGAGTATCTAACTAAGGGGCTGGAACTCATTGTGATTTTCATGAAGAGACTGAAATTTTAGGGACTGTTTTGTACAGGTTGGGGTGGACACTGCTAATGGATGGAGCAGAGGTTTTAAAACCTCAGAAGGAATCTAGAGCATTTCTATTTAACCTTCTAAAATATTTGCATTTTCTACATAGAGATCACAGTGTACTTTTCTGATATTGATGATTTTTTAGGAGTCCCAAGAGGTCAGTAATTATCTGCTTGCTGCAGATGCAGAAACCGAGGCACACAAGATTGAAGTAACTTTCTAGGAGCAACAAAAAGGAACAAAAATATCAGGCTACATTGTCCTGTGATCCCTCTGCAACATTTTCAGCCTGACCTCACACCTGCCTCGAAGAAGTGATTACTTTCAGGCCACTGGCAAGGTACGCCCTCTAAGATACACGCAGGGATATCTCTAGGTATGCTTGGCAGAGAGAGAGAAGCAGATTCCTGTTCTCCTGCAGCAATAGCACTTTGTATTCTTTCTATTCTCTCCACTTAGGTCAATTTTCAAGCTTGTCTTTGCCGAGGAAGGGGAAACAAACTTCAGTCCAGATCTTCAACAATTTCTGAAAACTGATCTATTTAAGAAATCTCATGCTTTGTTGTTATTGGTGGGTGTTGGCCTATTTTGGGTAATTAGCAATAGTGGCCATAGAAGCAATGGCCTTAAGTTGTGCCAGGGGAGGTTCAGGTTGGATATAAGACAAAATTTCTTCTCAGAAAGAGTGGTGAGGCAGAGGCACAGGCTGCCCATGGAGGTGGTGGTGTCACTGTCCCTGGAGGTGTTCAAGAAACATACAGACATAGCACTGAGGGACATGGTTAGAGGTCATGGCACAGATGGGCTGGTAATTAGACTAGGTGATCTCAGAGGTCTTTTCCAACATTTATGATTCTATGATTCCATGTAATATTAAACTGTGGTACATTCAGCCACTGTTCTCAGGCAAGCAAATCGTTATTAGCCATGTGGTAGGAAAAAAAAAAAGGGGAGGAAAAATCACATCAGAAGAAATAGTCGCTATGAAAAGTAGACGCTAGTAAGGTTAGGCTGGAGAGGAAAATATTTGACAGTAGTCTTTGAAAAAGATCTTCTGTTTCTAGTAAGGTAATACAATAGTAATGTAATTATGTCAGAAAAACTGATATGGTGCTATTTTCCATCCCACAGAGCTGAGAAGAAAATAACAGGCGCTTTGACAAAAATAAACCATGGAAATTATTTTGTTAATTCACCTGTAATTTTAGATCACCAATATTTTAAAACAACAAGAAAACAATATATGATTAGTTTTGTACATAAATAAGTGGTCATAATTGCTTCTGACTTTTGTTTATCAGCACTTAAATTTCCAGTGAAAATTAATTTCCTGGCAATGCACTTGACCTGAAGTTCAATGACCATGAGACAGGGTTTATTCAGCAGTTGACCTGTATAATCTCCTGGCTAATGTATTGCAGGTTGGAATGATATCCTGAACTATTGGTTTTTATGATGTTCCTTACCATGGCTCTGAAAGGTTTCTAGAATTCATTTACAATTCAGGAATGAGTCACAGTAGTCCTTCATTATATATGGAGAAAAAAGCCTAATGACTTCCACTGGGAGGATACCATGTTCCTGTGGAACGACTGAAAAATTTATTTCTGCTTATGACACTTCTGTGGGGTTTTTTAACTCCTTCCTCTGATTTTCTTACCTAGGAGAACACAAAAAAATTCCTGAGAGGCAATTAACTATTTGTTGTATGGATAGCAGACTAAGGAAACTCATTTTTCCAAAACTTTATGGAAAAAGAAATTGGAATTTTCAAGCTATTGGGAGGAGGGGGTGAGGGAGGTGGGGGGAACCTACAATACCATACAGAAGAAAAAAAAAAAGGCAGCTTATCTGTGAAAATAAAAGATCATCTAAGAAAGATTTCTGCTAGACTCATGTAGTATATACCCATACATCTTAAGCCATTTTTTGCAGTTATATGGGGGTACGATCAGTGGCTGTGTTTACACATTCAATATTACTGTAAAAGATTCATTGATGTTACCTGCTGTTTATATACCAATGGATATTTTCACCCATAATAAGTGATGTGAGTTGTAACTGGAGATACAGCTGTTGATTTAAAATATCTCAACTGTTGGTAACAGTTAACTCTATTATCTACATTCAATTCAACATCCTAGCACTTCTACTTACATGCTTTCATAAACAATAACATGTATTGCTGATGATTCCGTAATCTTTTTCATTGTTTTACCTACCTGCTTGTGTCCTTCTAACACAAAGAAATGATTGCCCTGAGAAAAGGAGATAAAAAAAGCAAGAAAAACAATAAGGAACGTATTTATTGCTTTTGCTAATTGCTTTAACTTAAGCATGTGTCCAGTTATTATCACAGAATCACAGAATCGTAGGGGTTTGAAGGGACCTCCAGAGATCATCGAGTCCAACCCCCCTGCCAAAGCAGGTTCCCTACACCAGGTCGCACAGGTGGGTGTCCAGGCGGGTCTTGAATATCTCCAGAGAAGGAGACTCCACAACCTCCCTGGGCAGCCTGTTCCAGTGCTCCGTCACCCTCACCGTAAAGAAGTTCTTGCGCACATTGGTGCGGAACTTCCTATGCTCCGGTTTCTGGCAGTTTCCCCTTGTCCTGTCTCCGCACACTGCTGAAAAGAGTCTGGCCTCGCCACTTTGCTCCCCACACCTTAGATATTTATAGACCTGGATCAGGTCCCCTCTCAGTCTTCTTTTCTCAAGGCTAAACAGATCCAGTTCACTTAGCCTTTCTTCATAGGGAAGATGCTCCATTATTTAGTATGCATTTACTCATGCTTTCGCATTTCAGACTTCTTCCATAGTGTTTCTGTGCCATAGTTCCCTGTCTTGTTTTTGGGTATGGAAACGTTAAGTGCCTTGGGGACAAAAGTCTTTTATAACTGAAGAGGTGATTGTGTTTTGATGACCAGTAGGATATAAGGAATCATTTGCACAAAAACTGAAAATATGGCCAATCTCCACAGTAATGGAGGTTTGTCACTCACAACAATGTTGACATTAAAAGGTCAAATATCTGGTGAACACCAACAGGCATGGGTGCATCAGTGCCTCTCTAGGAAGCCTACCCAGTGTTTGAGGGTAGACAATGCTCCCAATAACACGCTTTAACTTCTGGTTAGCCCTGAAGTGGTCAGGCTATTGGACTTCATGATCTTTTTATGTCCCTTCCAACTGAACTATTCTATTCTATTCTATTCTATTCTATTCTATTCTATTCTATTCTATTCTATTCTATTCTATTCTATTCCATTCCATTCCATTCCATTCCATTCCATTCTACTCTGTTCTATTCAGACTTGCCAATTTACATATTTCAGTGCTAAAACTTCAGCATGTATATCCAGTTACTCTGCATGTGATAGGAATAAAGGAAATTCTGATACATTTTTAAGTGAGGGAAAACAATGCATTATCTGGAAAGAGGTTTTTAAAGCAACGAAAATTCAGGGCTAACACTTGTAACCTTCTACTAATTAACACGTGAAAAGGTCTGGTATTTAAGCAATCACAGTCAGAAGGCATATCTTTGAGCTACTTAATAATAGTGGTTGTAGAATACATGCATTTTTTCCAAATTTAGCAAGGGGCAGAATAAATCAATTCAAGAAGAAATTAGACAGTATTTTGGATGAATAATCCAAGCAAGTTCTGCCTAAGCCTTATGGTGTTCATGTAGTTATAAGACTTTGGACATCTGATCTAGGTAAGCAAAACTGAAAAGTTAGCCAGAGAGATGGAACCCTGTTTGATCTACGCACTCCTGTAGGTAACACTTCAAGAAGGTGAGGATGTTTGCATGGATGGAATGGAAAAGTAAATGTGCCTGTTCCCCCAGAGAGTGGTGGTGGGAGAATGCAACTACTGTTATCGTGTCTTCAGTGCTGCTGTCGTACTTTCTACAGGAAGAGAAAAACTATGAAATGATCTATATTCATTTTACTGAAAGGATACGTCTAATTTCAAAACTCTGACAGCTATCTCAAAAGGCCCTTTGATTTATTCTGAGTCAAACTAAGAAATTTTGCTTGGAGATATTTCTGGTTTCTATCCAGCTTAGCTTCTGCTTATCCTCCAGTATGTACTACTAGTGAGTAGATCAGACTCCAGCTGTGTCAAAGATAAAACTTCATCAACAGCTACATTTACCCTGAACAATGGTACAGATGAGTGGGGACACAGCAATCTCAACTGAACGATTCAGTTAAATGGTCTCACAGAGCAACTAAATTACTATAGTGTTGTAACAGCTAGCCCATTTAAGAAGTCTTTCTGTCATAGGCATCTTTCACAACTTCCCATTTCTTTCACTTCCCAATGTCTTACTAACATTTAGTTTCCTCCTTCCCTCTCTCCAAAACCAAAGCAAAACAAACAAACTGGGAAACAACCCTCAAACATTGTGTAAACCTTGAAAAGAATGAAAAATTAAGGTTGCTTGAAGATTGCTATGAACATTGCTACTAAGAGCATATGGAAGGTTTGGAAATACTTCAGCAAGAACTGCTGACTCAAAAATAGACTGCTTTAAAATATATCTGACCTTGATTGTTACCTGTGGTGCAGAAAATGTTGTGAGCTAATTCAGACTATTCAGTTTTTCTCTTTATTAGTCCACAAAATAAAGTATCTGCTTTCTCACTTCCTAGCCCAGAAGCCAAACCTCAGCACTCTGAGCTTGTGGCCAGATGGCCCCTGAGGTCACTTGTTGCTTCACCATGAGGTAAAATGTTTATACACCTTCTTGTGAAGACAAGCAGTTTGCCACTAAGGACAAAGGAAGAAATTAGAACAGTGAAGGGGAAGGCTGTGCTAGGGAGATTTAGAGCAAAAAAATCAAAGCACCTACATCCTCCTCTGCAAGATCCCAGCTGCCCTCTCCCAGCTCTGCTGTCACCCCATGATCCTTCCCTCAGGCAAAGTGAAACCCCCTTCATTTGTTAACTCCCTCTTCTCTTCCAACAAGAATGGCTTCAGTACTGTGGCAAAAATGGGTTCTGGCTGGGACCAGATCAAGGAGCCTGAAGCCAGCAATGACGAGCTGGGAGCAGGGAAAAGAAACAAGTGTGCTCAAAGACAGAAGGGGGATTTTTCTTCATGCTGAATGCATTTCCAAATATATACATATACATATACATATGTATGTAGTTTCCAAATATATAAATATAGTTTCTGAAAAAAAAACTTAGAACTCTATGAAGTTTTGACCAGATCCACTGAGGTGGAGACCAAGGTCTGAGCATCCTGTTTCTACTGTGCTTGCTGTTTACTCCAAGTCTAGCAAGGAAGCAACACCTCTGTCTGAAGCATAGGACAAGGGCTCCATAAACCCCATCTCTCACTGTTTGTCTGCCAAATCTCTGGGCTGGAAGCTACAAATATATCCTTTACTGATCTATAGATTGCCCATGTGTTTATTCTGTTTTGTACAAAAGAGATGTTGTAATAGTTAACAGATCATTGAGACACGTGAGCAGACAGTGCTCAGAATATTTAGGTGTGACCAAGAACAAGGTGCCTGTAGAATTTTCTTCAGGGAAAGAGTTGCATCTAAATATAGGATAAATAGCAGAGTGGGAAAAAGAAATACCAAATAAAGCAGAGAGTGTTTAAAAGGCTCTACTAGGCAGAAGATGGAACAGGAGAAGAATATGTGTGTTTGGTTTTTTTTTGACCAGTGCTCATTTTAGTTACAGGGATGCAAGCCAGATTCCCTTTCAATGCTAAATATGTCTATTGAAGTCCGAGTAACAGACTTAATTGCAGCAGGAAATTGCTGTTTTAAAAAGCATATCTGTAAAGAATGGGAGAATGCACATGGCACATATGTGCCTCGACCGTTTTGCTAAATAAACCATGAATTTTGACAAGTGTGTATCTGTACGTTTGCCATGGAAATAAGATTGTATAACATCACAGCTGAAACAAAAGTTCAGCCTCTGAAAACCGTGGGGGTGTGCTGCTAAAATGTTTGCTTCCAATGCTAGTTGACTACTTTCATAACTCCCATGCATCTACTTAATGCTCTTTTAGACAACACATGGAAAGGGTAGGTGCCAGGACTGCAAAATAAAAGCATAATAATTGTTATATCTAATGGTCAGAGCTCAATTTCAGCATTTCACAAAATGACAGGTTTCTTGCATTAGAAAATTTAAGAGATGAGACTTTCCACTGTGTTTATACAACATTCTATCAAGCAGAGGTGTGGAAAAATATTTAGTTCTCTGTTTAATGAGGAAACTGCACTATAGGGGTATTAATATCTTTTTTGGGAACTGGTTAGTTTAGCGAACCAATAAGGAATGGGCTATAAAGACTTTCAGGTTGTTAATAAACAGCCATTCCCCCGATGCTGAGAGTGGGAATTACAATGAGGAGCTGTTACTGTTCATGACCCCATGATTCAGCTGAGGAGTCTCATCCAGAACCCAGCACACAAGTTCTCACTACGTAAAGCACCAGTGTGTATGGCAAAGTGTCAGCTCTCTCATCAGCCACGACCAAGAACTAAGCAGGTGAGAAATTCCATGCCCACAGAATGCCCAAAAGTGGTAATTCTGGCACAGATTTGGTGTGTTAACTACTTTGTGTGGGAAACAAACTGCCATCAACCATAAGACAAGCATGGATATCTTTATCCAAAGGATAAACAGCAGGATGAGGGTTCATTGTTCCTTCATCACACTGAGCTGTAGAGTTTCCCTGCACTGGCTCTGCAGATCAGGCATTCCCATTCAGCTTATCTTGGCCAGTGCTCAGGGGATGCAAAACCTGAAGTAACAAAGCTAAGATTTTCCAGAATTGGCCTGAATTTCAGAATTACCGGGATCATTCACTGAAGGCCTGTTTTATATTTCATACAAACTTACTCGTAGTGATTCCTCAAGATACTAGCATAACCACAGCATTTTCTCCAGGTGGTTTTTGCTGCCCTTTGTTGTAGAGGGCTTTCTTACCTTGTTCTGGCTCAGCACACAGCAAAACCCATCCTGTCCCAGGGCATAAGCACCAGAAAAGACTACCGTATACCGTTTTTTTATCCCCTAAAATCAGCTGTCTAGTGTAGAAGGGAAAGTGTGAAGGTATGAGCACATACACTTGTGCATGCAGGTATGTGCATGCATTTGTGTATATACACATATTTGTGCATGTGTTGGCAGACAGATTCCTTAAGCTGCAGCGCCAGAGGAAACAAGATGCTGTCAGAAGCCAAAGTATCTATATGTCCTATATGTCTATATGTCTATATGTTGTTGGACTCGATGATCTCTGGAGGTCCCTTCCAACCCCTATGATTCTGTGATTCTGTCCTAGTCGGTAGCCACAAAATGCACCAAGTACTGTACAAATCCTGCCTTATCAAATACTTCTTGGGCTGACAGGGAAACACATTTCATGGCATTTCCCCATGGACAATGGTCCAGCTATTTATAATTAAATTGTTTATTATCACTGTATTAATGCTAGTGTCGCCTATAATAAAAAGCAGTAAACACAGAAGTCACAGCTGTACATTTCAACTCCTCTCTCTAGACACTACCCTTCCAAAGTGGTGTTGTGGGTTGCTTGGTTTGTACAGAGCTGAAGAATTGATGCTGCTCTTATTTTATACCCAACAATTTTGCCTGGAATGGACAAGTGTGACACGTCCAGTCTAACACACTGCACACAACTGAAGTCAGGCACATGAGTGACCAAACCATGTACAACAGCACTTGTGGTTTTGGCCAGTAACAAAGAGGAACCACACAACCTATGTGAGATTGATGGCAGCCGATGAGCTGATGCATTTTATCAGAGTGAGATTGCCCGAGACGATGACTGCAGTCAACTTTGAGCTAAGCTGGTGGGACATATCCAGAGGAAGGTGTGTCAGGAAAGACATAGGCTCCCAGCCTGGGGCTGGAAAGTATTTAAGCATATACACCAGGTGATCAATGCGTCATGCCTTTTACAGGCATCCTGTTCCTTCCATCATAAGAAACATCTCTTGGGCCATATGCAGTACACAGCTGCCAAGACAGGACATGCTGTGAAGGGCCGAAACATGGAAGTCAAGTATCTCCTTTTGCTCTCCTCTCCCATGCACTGGTGGGAGATAAAATTAAATTAGAGTCTCATTAGAGCAAAACCTTGAAAAACTCCTGAGGTTTGTTCACACCTCTCCTATGGCAATACTCTAAAGCAGAGGATGTCATCTGCAAGACAGGAGAGGTAGAGATATACAGCAGATATGAAGCATCTTGGTAGGAAATTTGAAATTCACCGAATGGCAAAGATCCTGTTACAGTAGTTTTCTTCCCCCACTGCCAAGACACTTGATCTATTAAGTCATAGAGAGCACAAACCCTGCAGTTCCAATGCACTGGGAGGATTGTATTAAACTCAGTCAGCAATTATCTGTAATACTGGATAAAAATCTTTACTCTGAAAGCAAGCCTTAAAAGGTCAGAATGCAATTGCTGCCACTGACGGTCGCCACAGCAGCTCTTAGCCCTATTGCAAAGCAATAGAGAAATGCAAGTTGTAAGTTGAATGCAAACCCTAAAATACTATTTCTGACATGGTTTTAATGCCAAAATTATAGACACAGTATACATCAGCTTTCTCAACACTTGCTAGCCTTATTAAATCTACGTTTATTCTTCCCCAAATTTCATTGTTGTTCTGTGAATGCTCATTATGAGCAGGCACAGAAGTGACAAATGAAACAGGGAAAACTGGAGCTGTGCCAAGGAGCCAGTGAGAGATTCAGACAAGTTTTCAAGGCCCTTTGAATCACTGATGGAAAAGGTAACGCACAGCTTAAAGCTGCATTGCCAGATTAGGGCTGGAGCTGGACAATGTGCCACCTCCGCTGCAATAAAATGGAGAACGTCAATGTCTGGGGCCCAATTCAGCTGTCTGGGATTTGTACCCTGGCAGGTGCTAGAAGCTGCCAGCTTGCACAAGTGCTGGCAGCCCCCACTGCCTTAAGCCCGTGAGCTCAACACCCAAGTCATTTCCTAGAGCTGTTTCTTCATCTGGACAGTCTTCCCTGTTTGGTCACATCTGCCATTTCCCTCCATGGGGCCTCCAATCCCCCGCATTGCAGCATGTCCCACGCGCAATTGACAGAAAAGATTTCAGCTGGCCCTTTGTTGCTTCCAGAACCCTGCTGGCTCCCCTCAACTTGTTCACAGACAGCAATCAGCAGAGTTAATCCCAATCTATTTTTAAGGTGGTTCAGGTAAGCCTCTTTATATTCTCACATAGGTGCTCTCATATAGAACTGAAAAGGTCTTAAGAGTGATTCACTGCTCAGACTCCAAATCTTGAGGTAAGATGTTACTGCACACCAGCTCCCGCGTAAGCATCAATGTGTGCTCTCTGCCCTAGTGCTGCGCTAGCTTGAATGATTTCACAGTTGCTGTATATTAACAATCATTGACAATTACTGCAGATCCCTCATACATAATAATTTGTGATCTAAGAGCTTGCTGCCTCCACTACACCACTTAGTTTATATCACTTTGAAAATAATTTCTGCTTAATTGAGTTAAGGTCAACTCTTATTGAGAGTGCTGGCACGGTGACTAAATGCAGTTCAGCTTATTTATTCTTAACTCATATTTTAACATTCCTGAGTGCTAACGTACAAGAACCAGATTTTTCATACAGGAAACAAGTAAATAAGAACATCCTGACCATTACAGCCATTTAGCTTTGCTCTGCTTTGTGATGCTCATCCAAACCCACTGGAACTAAAATAGTCTCCTCTTCCTGGGAAATCGACTTCCTATTGTAAAATCATTCCATAAGTTGCTTCTAATGGTGGCTTTACAGACGTCTCATGTGCTGCTTGGATGTCTCTAATTTGCTTAATAAAAGGACAATTTTTAGTTAATCAAAATCTTCTCGGTGGAATCGGAAGTAACAGTTGGCTTGCTGTCAGGTAAAATTAATTAGAATTCTTTTTCTCCTGCTAAAAGAGCAAAGTAATCTCTTGTTCAAACACATTTGTGATAGAAGCTACCAGGAAACATCTCAGGCATTTATTTTCTGAAATGCTATAATATCAAACTTTGTCCAAAAACAAGAAGTCATTAGTATCACAGTTTGTGTATAGCTATTTTTGCTATGACGCTGTAAACAGTTGGTGTTTCTGGCCTTAAAGCTGCTCCTCCTTCCCTGTTTCATCTTAGTCCTAAAAACCATAGCAACCTACCTGGCCATACGAAAGGCTGGCAGGCCATGTTACTGGCATCTTCCCACAGCACTGTGCCTGCCTTGAAATTCTCTTCATTAAAAAATTAGGCATTGCTATGTGCAATTGAAGTGGGTATCATCATAGCAGCTGCAGTACCGAAATCCAAATGCCACAAGTTTCTGAGTAACCATCACTCCTGCAGTGCCCAAGCAAGGCTCGATATCTCTGCGGCATATTGCTAGGGCTCACAGCAAAGTGCAGCTTTCAGACAAAACCCCAGCCGACTAATGCAACCACTGATGCTTTAAGGAAAGATGAGACAATTCCTGTATTGACCCAAATCTAAAGCAAGCCTGAATCTAAGGTGACCTTCAGCTTTGGAAGAGCAGAAATCGCAGAGTGGCATACTGCACATCAAAACACTAAATACTTGATGTTGTCTCTCAGCCTTCTTCCCTTCAGTTATCGGCACAGCCTGGCCAAAATCTCCCACATGCCTCTGTGAGCTCTCACACAGACCAGACAGACTTCTTCCTTCCTCCACAGGACGGCCCCTTGGCCCTTGGTAGGCCATGAGCCATCTTGCCATGAGGCCCTTCTCTCCCATCCTACTCTCCCAAACTCCTGTTGCCCATAAGCCCTGGGCAACTGCACCCATAATGCCTTGCAGTCACACAGCTAACTGCTCCAAGCTAGCTGTTCAGCAGCTAATTACTGCCAGTACGTGAGGGAAAGGGAATGCAGAGCTTTAGGATCGATCATTCTATTTTCTCAGATAGAAAAGTGCTCATCCTCCAGCAAAGGTCACGAGTCCCTTCTTGTTACGATGGCACATCCTGAGACAAAGCTCTCGTTACTACAAGCATTTTATAGCATCTGCCCAAAGTGAGATACAAAATGTTCAAATGAGCTCTAGGAACTTCTGATTAGTAAGTGCAATCTGTATATCTTGTAAATACAGCTGGGATCATTACAGTTATGAGGCATTTAATCAAGGTTCTTCTGTGTGTTTAGTAGCTCTTAAAGAACCTGCCTAAATTCTGGAGAAAGAAATAGCCAGGTTCAAAGCCCTTAGTAGAGCCTGAAAGGTGCAGGGTGTCACTGAGTTTATGTGAAATTCAATTGGAATAGAAGGTAACACTTCTTAGGGCCAAAAAAAAATGCTGAATCTTAAAGTAATCTAGTTTAGAGATATCGGTACATATCTGTTCTGTGTTCCTAATGAAGTTCGTCTACCACTGTGATCTGTATATGTACCTGTCATTCCTTTCTAAGAGATTTTGGAGCTGCTGACCAATTTCAAGGAAGTTTGACAGAGCATCAGACAAATCAAGTGTGTTTGGTTTGAGCATGATTCATGGAAAGAGGAAGTGAAGCGGAGAAATGACTGCCATGAAGCTGAACCAGTGTCCGCATGGTGGCTCAACTTCAAGACACAAATCTGCAGGGAATCAAAGTGTGAGACTGGCTTCACTGCTCACTGAACCATTCCACCACCACTCTGAAATCCATCAAAAGCATCTGCTGGAACTCCACTGCAAGTGGAGCATGTGTCTTGGTTACTGAGCCAAAGGTTTCACAGGCAGCTAACAAATCGTGTATACCTCCTGAAGTGATGGTCAGTCAGCTCTGATGTCACTATTCACATATGAAATTAATAATACTTACGCTATAACAAACAGGAAAAAAAAAAAGACAGGTTCCAAATCACTGCCAGAGTTTATCTTACAAACAGTGACCTCCATGAGGTCTTTAGATCACTTCATTTAAAAATATTAATTTCAGTTTTTAAAAAAGCAGAAGCCCAAACAAAATAAAGTGAAATATTAATGTCACTACATCATCTTAAGGTCATTTGTCCTGAAAAATGTAGGAATTGCAAAACAGGAGTCAAAAGAAAATGTATGTGATGACATTTTGTTATGTGAAATACACGTCCATAAAAAGAGCCTATTGAATCCTACGTGCCTTCACTTCCCATGCCTGTCCTTCCTGATCATCAACAGAGTTGACCTCCTCTGGTAAGGGTATCCACATGACTGCAAAAGAAAATTGCACTTGTACCACTTGCTTGTTAGATTTCTCATTAGGGCTTACTGTTTTCAGCCGTTAGTAACCATTTGAATGGACCTCGTATGTTGTCTTATGGAGGGAGGTTGGAAGCATGCCATATGTGTAAGTATAAATGTGTACTTCAAGATTTATTTTAGCTGTGATTAAACTGATAACAACAATCTAGACAGAGGTTATGAAGATAAGGAAGGGACACTGTTGATTGTTAAAGAGATTTGTATCCATGCTTCCCTTATTTGTTTTCTTTCTTTATACAATTGGCTTCTTTTAAAGGTTTGTATTTTGTTCTTAGTAGTGGTAGGAGAAGTTTAATTATGCTTGTGAGAAGATGACATTGTTTCTGCTATCTCATTCCTTTTCCCATTCCTTCCTCTGGTAAATGAAAAGAACAATTTGTATGGTAGTAAAAATAATTTATCTCTTCCCAAATATAGATTTTTTTTCTCTATGTGAAATGGTCACCAGCATTGATGTCTGGGACACCAGCACTCTGTGCGCTGTGAGGCAACCCACAAGACTTCCACTCCCACCAGCCTTGCCAGAGGGGCTGATCAATAGATTAAATTATCCCAAATCTGAACTGGGACGTATCCTGACATATACGTCTGTCTTACAGGGCTGTGTGATAGGAAAGATGACTAGTACATTTCCTGAGGAACCTGGTCATGGGAAGCCCTCATCAAACTGCTAGGGTTTACAGCAGTTTACAGCTCCTTGGTTGGTCTCTGTTAGTCCTGGTAGAAAACCAGGAGAGGTTATAATGCCTTACAAGCAAAGAGGCAGAGGCACATGTCCAAGTGCATCTGTCAAGCCTGAGTACAAGATCTTGTCTCAGAGGAATACCCTGGATAAAAGAAAATTATTTAATTCTCCATAGTTCCTTGACTTCTGGCACAAAAGAAACAGTATAACTGTTGTGCAGTTAATACAAAAAGTCACAGCTGAAAGGCCAAGACTTTGGCCAACTGTACAGCAGCACCTCAACCAAGACACCACCCTCCATGCAGAGAGGTCCTCCACTTCCTTCCCCAAGCCCAGAACTTCCTCTCCGTAAAATGCCTGTTAATCTACAATGTCTGGGGGAAATAAAGAGTGGGTGGAGCCAGCCCAGATTTCCTGTTCCCACCTGGAATAAGGGAAGCCTGGTCAGTCCAAAAGAAATTGGAGGTCACTAAGCCTCTGGATTTCACCTCTGCATTCAGGATTTCACCTGACTGTTGCTATATTTGAAAACTGTCCCTTCCACTTAAAAAATCTGATCACTAATGTACCCATACTGATTGCAAAGGACATCTGAATATGTTTGTGTATTGTTAAGCAGTTATAAAGATTTTGCAGGAGTCTGGTGTGTGTATGATAATCAAAAGAGACACTCCCAATTAGTATTGAAGTTCAGCCAGCATTGCTCATCTTCTCAAAGATTAAAACTGAAGTAAAATTTGACTTTGTCACTGCATTAGTCTAAAGTGCTGTCAGCATCTTTCACTTTGTGCCAACCTCCCCTCACCCCTCCAAAACCATTCTTTTTGCTGCTTTTTTAGCAGTTTTAGCAGATGGATACTCTGGTCTTCAGCTTCACAAGATATAGTACCTAGGCAGAAAAAAGTACTCTGTACCCTCTAATACCAGAAGGGACTTTTGACCTTTTAAGAGTAGAAAGACTTTCCCACAGCCCTTTTAAAAACTGAATGTGTACTAACATCTGAGTTAGCCTGAAGCCAGTTTCTCTATCTATCTGCTCCTTCAAGAACTGCATCTATTTTGACTTGCTTCTTCCAGTTGCTCTGAAAACTTCACTACATGCACCAACAGCAGCTAACAAATTAAACATCACTACTCACTGGCAGAGCTGCTCCTCTTCCTCTTCATCTGTGACTCCATCGATATCCCATGGAATGCAAAGGGCTTGCCTTCTCCCACTGCCAAAGTCTCTCTCCATGACGGGGGCAGGAATAAATCACCGACCCTGCCCTTCCTGGGAGCAGGGAGTGCATGGAGCTGCTCTGCACCCACTGCCCTTCAGCCGGGTGAGGATGGAGCCAGCTTGGCTCAGAGCAGCCACGGGAAAGGAAAGTGTGTATGGGAGAAAGGGGGAGAGTGGCAGCGGGTGCCTGGAGCCCAATCACATTTCATCATTTTGCAAGTTGGAAATAATATACGTCTACGAGGTCATGTGCCCCAAGTGATTTACAACTACGACGGCTCTATGGGAAGCCGCATGAGGTTTTCTTTTCAACAGAAGCAGTGCTTTTTATTGATATTTTGTCCGACATCCAGGCTTAGAGATTGCCCATCACATATAAGAGAGAGTGCTGAAGCACTTAAAAATATATTAAACCTGTTTCAAAACCCACACAACTGGGGGGAGCCTCCAACCAGCCACCAGAAATGTGGGATTTAGCACTTTCTGAAGCACTTTGAAAATTTCTCCATGGCAGTAAGTGGAGCCTTGGATCCTGAGCCTAACACTTAGGTTTGATAAGGAAAAAAGCCTTGAAAAGGAAAAGAGCCAGGCCAATTTACTGCAGGGGTGAGAAAGATGACAAAGTGAGTGTGGCTGTGTGCTTATACCCATTCCCCTGGCAAGTGAAAAGTGCAGAAAGCAGCAGCAGTCGTCTGCTCTGCGTTGGATTGAGCCGGGATGTTAGCAGGATGATCTTACACAACATAGTAAATAAAATGCATATGTTGCCTCATATCTCAGTCTGGCAAAGGCTAATAATATAATGCTTGTAGAAACAAGGAGAGGTTCCTTGCTTGCAGGAGCATATGATGAACTCACGTTCCAAGTGTTTAAAGTCCACCTAAGGAGAAATTTAAACGTAGCACTACCAGAGAGGAAGGGAGAACTGTGAGATACTTCATCAGCAAAAAATAAATAAATAAATAATCAAAAGAAAACAAGGCTCCAAGCACACAGGAATGGGCCAAAGGCTGAATGTCTTTGCAATTCTTACCTCCAATTATGGACAACACTGAATGATTTAAAGCGACATTGTAAATTCAAATGCAGGGTTTTAAATAATTTATACTTAGAATTTAAGTCCCCTGAACAGTCTATCCCTACACTGGTTTGGCTTCTTTCATCTGCTTAATGTATTTCACACCTCTCCTCTAGCACAAACTGAATTTAAAGGAGCTGGAGATTTTCCTTAGTTGAAAATGCAGGAAACATTTTGCACACAAAAATCACCCTTTGTCAGAGGAAGCTCTTAAAAACCCACAGCAGGCTCTGTACCTCCTGGGACTGAAGATCACCCTCGGGTGTCAGGTGAAGGAGAAAAACATGCAGGATCTTGGAGTGGCAGCACCACCACATAGGCAAAGCCCTGATAGGCAAAGCTGTGATCTGACAAGAGCTCATCTTTGGACCATCAAAACTGATCCATGTGCACCACAACTAGTAAGACAGGACTACACGGCATTCTAGGCAGAAAAAGCAGAGGGACAGTAGAGACTAGAAGGAGGCCAACATGCTGGGAGAGGGTGCTGACAGCATCCACCTCCTGGCCACAGCCTGGGTTCTGGGACAGGATTTCACCAGTGCAAGGTGCCCAGGTGCTTCACATTTGTTCTTATGTGGGTTGTGCTGGAAATTGCCATCAGCTTTCTCAGGGAGCCTGCCCATGGTAGTGAATGCACAGGTTAGAAAAGGGACTTAATATTTTTATTTTGGCTGGACCACCATTTGGCGCTGCAAGCCTCTGGCTCCTGACCAAGGCTGTTGAGTGCAGCCACAGCACAAGTGGTAATGATGAGATGAAGCAGGGTCAGCACCAGGGTGCTGCTCTCTGGCAGAGGTGTTGCAGAGCTCAAAGTCGGTGAAGTGCTATACTGGATGTCAGGAAGAATTTCTTCTCAGAAAGAGTGGTGAGGCATTGGCACAGGCTGCCCAGGGAGGTGGTGGAGTCACCGTCCCTGGAGGTGTTCAAGGAAAGGGTAGATGTGGCACTGAGGGATGTGGATAGTGGGCATGGTGTGATAGGTTGGTGGTTGGACTAGGTGATCTTAGATGTCTTTTCTAACCTTAGTGATTCCATGATCCTAACACATCAGACTCTGGCCTACCATAAAGCACCTTGGAAACAGTTCTTGTTCCAAGCCCTGAAACACAGACAGAAACTCAAAATATAGTTATCTCTTCCCTCTGTCTATTCTCCGTTTCCAGAGCTAAGATCCAAAGGTACTCCCAGCAGTGCGGAAGATCTCTGACAGCATCCTTTTAATCTGATGGCATTTCCATTTTCCTCACCAGTTGGACTGTCCTTGATGTTCTCCCTTCCTCCCACAGCAAAAATAAAGATACTGCAGCCATTTTGACGAATTTCATATTGAAAATCAAAATGGTTGTGAGTGCATTTCGGAAAACACTTTAAGGGACTGTGGCTTTTCAATTATTTACAGCAATATTATATTCCCAGATTTGCCTTCACAAAAATAGTATCAAACAGGAGCAGAAAGGGAATCACAGAATCACAGAATTACAGAATCATAGAATGGACTGGGTTGAAAAGGACCACATTGATCATCTAGTTTCAACCCCCCTGCTATGTGCAGGGTCGCCAACCACTAGACCAGGCTGCCCAGAGCCACATCCAGCCTGGCCTTGAATGCCTCCAGGGATGGGGCATCCACAACCTCCTTGGGCAACCTGTTCCTGTCCGTCACCACCCTCTGTGTGAAAAACTTCCTCCTAAATAAAACATTGAACATTGGAGCTATTTTTAAGGCACCTAACACACCACGCAGCTCCACACCCGCCCCCAAGCTCTGCTCCTCGCACTGTGCTGCAGCAGGGGGAGCGCTGGCACCACCAGGAATGAGACAAACCCCACCCTGGAGCACTCCTTACAGTCTGCAGGGTCCTTTGCAATTAGTGCCAGCAATATCACCAGCAATATGTGGCTCTGGGCAGCCTGGTCTGGTGGTTGGCGACCCTACCCACTACAGGGGGTTGAAACTAGATGATCTTTGATGTCCTTTTCAACCCAGGCCAATTTATGACTCTATGAATATCATGTCCAGTGTTTGTATCACTTAATGAAAGCTCTGAATGTATTTTTCTTCATGGCTAATTCCTGGTTGAAATCCTGGTGCAGCTGGAGTCCATGTAGCTGTATCCTGTCCCATGAGGACACAGATGATTTTGTAGGTGACCAGTGGGAGAGCAGATGGCCCTTCTGAGCTCCATTCCCTGCTAAGACACTCTTCCAGACTTGTTACTGCTGCCTGTTTCGTGCATCCAAAACAGCTGCCGGGAGGAATTAGGAGCACTTCCTTGAATAAGGCATACACTGCATTGGTATTTACAGTCTTTAGCAGATGAGCAGTGAACCTCAGAGCCTGGTTAATACATCCACTCTTGCCTGTGTGCTTTACAATTGTAGGAAACCCAAGAAGAAACTCAACCCTCCTTCCATTGCTGAGGACACCCCTCACTGCCAGGGGCCCTGTGTCTTTCAGCAATTTACCACAGGTAAGGCTGCAATATCTGGGAGCAAACACTGAGCTGCTCTCTCTCCTTTGAGACTTATTTTACGTAAGTAAGTGTCAGACCAGAAGCATAATAATGTTCTCTATCCCAGAGACAGGGAACATTGACATAGGGAATACTTTACCTTTGTAGGTCCCCTCCTGGGATGGTTCCCACCCAATCAGTTCCCCCATTAACTTTAATAGTAGCAGAAATGGCTTCATCCCTCTCACTATCACTGCCCACAAGTGCAGGTGATCTCCTTCAGATGGTTTATGGGAAGATAGTCACAAGAGAAGGGAAGAAATTTATCTTACTTCACCTTAGACATCTGAAAATACCCCCTTGCTTTGGAATATGGTTGAGTTGCAGTAATTTTCATAAAACGGTCATGAAAATCAAGGAAAGTTAAGCACAGCTCAGGGAGATGCATTCATATTCTTAATTTGGCTTCCAAGAGCAATTCCATGGAAACTCATGGGACTGCTCGTATAAACAGAGTCATAAGGATATGCAGGCTTTTGTGGAACTAGATGGGTCTGTACTCCAGTGATTCTTTAAAACCTCACATCTTTGCAGATCAGCACTCTTTGGAAACATCTTCTGCAGCTGTGTTTGTAAGTGGGAGCGTGGTGTACAACAAAGACAGGCTGCGTGCAATGATGAGCCACACACACGCTTAAGGAACTGCATGCAAACCTCATTATCTGAAACCCAGCTGATAGCTAAAGAAAAGAGAGATGATAGTTAAGGAAAGGAAGGAAAAGGAAAAATACAAACCAGACAGCTTGCCTGTTATTGTGAGCCTTTAAGAACATTCATCAGAGAAATCCAGTTCATTCTTCCTTTTACTTTTGGAACACTGAAAAAAGAAAAACATCCAATTGGAAAGCTTTTAAAATGCTTCACTTGCCCTGAGCATGCCCTTTTATGCTCTCCCTTTCCTAGAGCTTGCGAGAATAAAAAGCCTTGAAGACCAGCTAAGGGCAGATTCTCTGTTGCTCAGCCACTCTCCTACTCAGGGTCCTCTGCTGATTGCAAGCCCCCATACAGCACAGGCAGAAGAATTCCTTTCTGCACCCTGATCCTACCCTTTCCCAACCAGGGTGGAGCTGTGCCATGGGTCAGTGCCATGCATTGCTCACCATGTAGTGGGCAGTCAGTCATAAGGCTCCATTTACAGTCCTTCACTTTCAGACTGAGCCACGAGCACGCAACTCACTATATACTTAGGACACCTGCCTTTCATTCTTTTTTCCCTGCTTCTACGTTCAGTAAAAGAGTAAAAGCACAGACAGAGAAATAAAAGAGAGGTCTTATTTTCAGGAGAAATAGAGCACAAGCAAGGGACCAAAGTCAATGGAAGAAATCCAACAAGCTGTTGGACTGAGCTCACTCATTACCCATGGGAAATACAGCCTAGGTGCACTGGTGGAGTCATCCATCATGTCTTTCCCAAACTCAGTGATCTCCTAGAAAGATAGGGGAAAAAAAAGTCATCTAAGGAGGTAAACATTGCATATCTGATTTTACACATTATTTACTTTTTTTTCTTTTCGTAATTTAAATATTATGAAATATTCAAACATTAGGAAATGAGACAGGAATGGCAAGTAATAAATAAATCTTTATGGGCTGGAGATTTCTTTTCAATCTTAAGGAAATTATCATTTGTGCCTGTGCGTGCAGTCTTCAGAAGAACAAAACTGAAATTATGTGAGCTAAAATATCCATTATCTTCTTTCTCATCTGTGTTTCCATTATCATTTGTGGGGGGAAAAAAACAAAGTTTGTGAACAAAAAAGGGAGAGAAAAGGTACAGGGTATCAAGTATATCAGCATAACTGCATACTTTAGTTCTCATACTATGTAAAGGGTAGAAAAAGTGTAGAAATAAGCCTTATCTTTTCTCACAGATAAAGAAGAAAAGAAAATATCTTTGTAATTAGTCAAATTAGTTTTCCATTTCTCCTTTCTAGAACAGAAATCAAATGAGAAACGTTTCTAACGTAATTATCTGCATGCAGTTCAAGGCTTCTCAGAGGCTGTTCAGGATCCAGAAGGTCACCGTGAACTTAATGAGGTTTTCATTCACAGGTAACCTTCAAAAATGCATTTTAATCAGCATTAGGAGCTTTAGAAAAGAAGCTGTATGGCGTTTAGATTTTTAAGAGGGAGAAGATGCAACGACTTTTTTTCACTTCACGCGAGATAGAAGTGTTTTAGAGCCGGTGCATGCTATGCTCAGAACTGATGAGCGATATTCACCGGGGCAGCAGCAAAGGTCCAACACACAGCCTGCAAGCTGAAGCCCTGCCGCCGCCGGGGGATGGAGGCAGCAAGGACAGCGTGCAGCCAGGTATTCCTGGGCACACAGTGCCTCCTACAGGTACTATGGGAATTGTCAGTCTCACTGATTGACAGGCTCCTCTGGATGCCATCTTTTCATCAGGTACCTATCTACTGGCTATGAGCGCATATAGTTACCAAAAGAAGTGTAACCAGAAAAATGGAAAATCCTAATATCGGTCCAGAGGACTCCCTTGCAGATCCTACATTGCACAGGATTGCATTTCTAACCTCTTTAATTCCGTCAGGAAGAAGAAACTAAGTCAGAAATGAGAAAATTGGTCATGGCTTCATGAATTTTCTTTCTTTCAGTGTCTGAATTGCAATGCTGGACTTGAGGTTCCCCTTGGTACTATAAAACAGTAAGAGATAGTCAATAGCTACAAAAGAGAAATCTGGAGAGATGGGAGCTGGAAAGATAAATGACACAGAGGGATGCAATGAGTTCTCCAATACTAAGCAATAGCAAGGAAGACAGGATCCTATGGACAGAACTGGATTTTACCTTTTTGTCAGAAACATATATCAAAATATGATAATTTATATCACTTTATTTCCATAGAATCAATCATAGAATCATAGAACTGCTCAGGTTGGAAAAGACCTTAAAGATCACCAAGTCCAACTGCAGCCTAACCATACTACCTTAACTCTAACAATCCTCTGCTAAACCATGTCCCTAAGCAAATCATGTCCTCAAAACAAAGAAGTTCTCTCTCTCAGAATATTGTCTGAGCTCCTCACTGTCTCTGGTAAGATAAACTGAATTCAGAAAAGCTAGGAATCAAGGAGCTATCAAGGGTAGTATTGTTTTCTTGAAAATTAGGTGGTCATTCCAGAGTTATCAGGCACTTGCTTTTTCACATACAACTGTATTTAGTAACTGACACAATAGTTCTGTCACACGTATCACAGAATCATAGAATCACAAGGTTGGAAAGGACCTACAAGATCATCTAGTCCAACCATCCTCCCATTACCATTGCTACCACAAGCTACCAAACCATATCTCGTAGTTCCTCATCCAGACACCTGTTGAACACTGCCAGGGACGGCGACTCCACCACCTCCCTGGGCAGGCCATTCCAGCACCTGACCACTCTCCGAGAGAAAAAGTTTTTTCTTATGTCTAATCTAAATCTCCTCTGGCACAACTTGTGGCCGTTTCCTCAGGTGCTGTTTGTTGCCTGGGAGAAGAGGCCAAACGCCTCCTCATCACAACCTCCCTTCAGTGAGGCTGATAAGACTGATATCAAGTAAGCAAAGAGATTACTCCGTTAACAACAAAATCATCATTTTCGTAACAGTACCCATACCAAGGACAGATTTGGCTGCTTTGTTCATTCTTAGCCATCCTTGTCTATTCTCAGTGGCTTGCATGAGCGAGGGAGCAGGAAGGTGGATAGAAGTCAGCAGGTGGAAAGCAGCTCTCCATTCTCCTCTGAGCCGTTCCCTCCTCCAAGCCAAAGGGCAGTGGTTGAACTGGAAAACTAAGCAAAGTTTTTGTAGCGCTGTTTTATCAGCATCACAGGTTCTTTCAAGCAGTTTGTCGGTTTGTGTTGAAACAATCTCAAAGACAAGATGAGCAGAACAAGTCCGTGTGATCAATAGAAAATAAAGACATGCAAAAAAAGGAGGTAATAAACACATTTCATCTTCTAATTAATATATCAAAAGCTTTATTTTCCTTTTAGTCCAAATTATAAAAGAAATTCATAAGATTTTTTCAAAGAATAGCTGTATGATTGCTGCACTTCTATTGACATTGATTTTTAACCTTCCCTTACAAGAACGGATTTTTTAAAACCTATATGTAAGGAACACTTATTAAGAAGCTTTCTCTCTTTTTGTACCATCTACATGTGTGAATGGCAGACAAATTAGGATGGAATTGCTGAACAAACTCAAAGCACATTGCATCTGACAGTGCTGGTAATAAATAGATGAAGGATAGAACTGTTAACCCACAATTTCCCAAACTATTTCTCTCCTTATAAATGCACCTATCCTTCCTGTAGCAGAGTGGATGTCTACAGCACATCAAACATATTTTACTCAGGGTAAATTATACAAAGTACTAAATTTTAAAAGTAGATCTTTCCAGACACGCACGATCTCCCTTTCCACAGCCCATCACCCTGGGGCAGAAGAAGCCTTTCAGACAAACTCTTTGCTCTTCTGTTCCTGCTGCACACAGGACGGTTTGCCCCTCCAGTCAAGCAACAGGCAGCACCAGCCTGGATAGGACTGCTAAATTTTTGGACAGTTTGGAAAAAAAAAACCCTAACAACACAGCTTCATCCCGTACAATAAGTGTGTGTGGCTCTTTGCATTGAAGTTCAGAGAGACGCTGCAGGGGAACACTGTTTGATTGGGCTGTAAGATCTCATTGCGTCTTGGAAACAGCACAATCAATAACAGCTACATTGCTTAAAAATGGAAGTAATTTGGAAACAATAACAGCTGACAAAATCAATTTAAACCACCTCTGTACAAAGGGCTCTGTTACTACTTTGCATCCTGTGTTGGATGAACTTTTCTTTTTGGCTCAGCTGTGTCATACCCAAGGATAACAGGTAAGTCACGTTGTGCAGATGGCTGCAAACCCGAGTACCGTACATTAAACATAGGCATTCAAATTAACATACCCCTATTTTCCAGATTGAACAACAGCAACAGCGTCTGTCAGCAACATAAAGAGAATGAATCTGAAACCTGCTTCCAAGTCAGACTTGAGCCTTAATGTGAAAGCCAAGATTTTATGAAAGGGGTAGATGTTATTAAGTAGACAGCTAATCAATCAGCCACCACAACACTTGGCTTCTCACTGCCTCTGGTGCCATTTGTAAACATGTTGAGATCTGGAATGAGATGCAATAGAAATGCAAGGAATGATTATGGGCAATCACACTGCAGTGATGGAGTGCCAAGGAAACATCAATAGCAGTCAGACAGTAATTTTTCTGATTACAACATGCAATCACAAGGCTGATGCACAGTTTCACACCAACTGTTTCAGACAAGTAAGTTACAGTCTGTGACTAGGTAAAAAAGCACATACTATGGTCTAAGCACATACTTGGGTAATGTCGTCTTCAGTGGAGCATAACCATATCCCTACTTTTACAAATGTGTTTAAGTATCCTCCTGATGGGAAGGTTCTGTTAATGAGGCTCATTACGGTAATCTGTATTGGAGAAGCTTGTAGGCCAGTGTTCTACTGTGTTTGGCATAGTGCAAAAACTGGAATGCAAGTCTCTCTGCTCTATAAATTACAAAGTGCAAGAGAGAGAAGCAACTGACTGGGTGGTGGAGATACGGCAAGGGGTGAAGCAGCAGAAAGAACATACGCAGCAAGGGACAGTGAAAAAAATGAGGTAACCATGGTCACAGCAAATAGAGAATAGGCTTTATCTCACCTAACTTCAGATCTTAGAGCATAAATTTGTGTATCTATCTGAGTTGGCTGCCCAACACTCTCTACATCTGATCCATTTATCTGACTTGCTGTTCTATGCTTTAACATACCTCATCCTCAAGCACTGCTATGGAGTGACTGACCCAGATGCAACAATTGTATAGAGCCACCATCCATGAAAACTAATAAAAGAGAAAGGGTGTATAATAATTACGGTACCACTGCCCTGCATGGTAACTTTAGTTGAAGACTGAACATCCAGGAAAAAAATAAAAACTGGAATTCTAATTCAGACAGAAGGTAAAACGCTGAGTGCAGATATGTTCTCACATCAGCCACGTGAATAAGGCAGTTCCTATTCTCTCTGAGTGAATCAAAGAATGCGTGTGGAGGAAGACAGAGAGGAGACTGATACCTATAGATATTTCCTTGAATTTTCATTTATATAGTACTGTAAGCTTTATAACCCTTTAGATCCAAACTGATGCTGAAGCCTCATTTCTTTTTGTAATTGTTGGATTCAGGTGCAAGTTAGACAGGAGCTCCTGGAAAACCTGGGAGCTGGATCAATGAAAGTTCCCTCCTTCACTATCCATCATGCTGGCCCAAAAAGCCCCCTGCTTAATGTTTGCAGGGAACTCCTTGCCAAGTCCTCTGCCATATTCAGAACAGCCCTTGCAGCAATGTCACATTAATGGGGAAAGGTAGGCAGAGGGTCCTTCTGAAAGGATTTTGCCTTTTCCTGTGGTGGGTTACTTGGTAAGCCTGGCTGGACAAGGGTTCCCGGTTTCAGCTTGAAGCAGATTAAATGTCTGGGACTGAACTAACCTGAGAGAAAAACTGCCAAGTAACAGCTGCCTTAGGATGGATACACCAAGCCCGGAGCAAAGAGCATCCCCTCCTTTTCGTAGAACAGAATCACAGAATATCCCAAGTTGGAAGGGACCCACAAGGTTTATAGAGTCCAGCTCTTGGCTCCACACACACAGTTCCTGACTTTTCATAGAATCATAGAATCACCAAGGTTTGAAAAACCTTCAGGATCATCCAGCCCAACTGTCCACTTATCACCAATATTTCCCACTAAACCATGTCTCTCAGTACATCATCTAAATGTTTCTTGAACACCTCCAGGGATGGTGGCTCCACCACCTCCCTGGGCAGCCCATTCCAGTGCCTGACCACTCTCTTGGAGAAGAATTTTTTCTGAACATCCAACCTGAATCTCCCCTGGTGCAACTTGAGGCCATTCCCTCTAGTCCTATCGCTAGTTATATGGGAGAAGAAGCTGACCACCACCTCACCACAACCTCCGTTCAGGTAGCCATAGAGAGCAATAACGTCTCCTCTGAGGATCCTCTTCTCCAGACTAAACAGTTCCCTCAGCTGCTCCTCGTAAGACTTGTGCTCCAGACTCCTCACCTGCTTGTTTGCCTCCTGGGCTGTACTCCACCAAGCAGCTTATAACTTAAAGGCCTGGATGAGTACCTGCTTTTAAGTACTGCACTAAAGAAAATCATAAAGCTGAGCCTTAGGTTTGGAAGTTTACATGACAAAAAACAGCAGATGGAAATACGGACCAGATTTCATCACTCTGACAATCCCGCAGTCTCATTAGGATCATTTTGCATTTTCTTTTGTACCCCTGGTCTACCCAGACATTTCAGAAGAAGGCATTAGCCTTGTCTTAGAGAACGAATTCTGTTCTGAAGCACCAGCAAATTAAGTCACGCACTTTAAAAAAAAAATTGCAATATTCAGTATGCTGCACTACAAATAAGTTTCTAAAACGTCAACAATTTCTAAATAATTGCCAACTGTGCCCATGCAAATGAAATGCTGATAGAAACAGCTATGTTCTATTGTTCTCTAGATACATTCACTGTTTTGGATAATCCTTCATAGTGCTGCAAAAAGGGTTTCATATTCATTAGCTGGCTCCCCTTGGTTGGAAGCGGTTGATTTACTAAATATCTTGCTTATTAGTGTGGAGGTATGGAGCAGAAGGCAATACTTCATGATTGCATTTTAACAAACAATGTTGAATATTTTTAGTAAGTAGCTGGCAGGAGTTAGGCTACCAGTTTTTCTTTATGAAATGATTCAACTGATGGATTCTGAAGTTTCCTTCAAGTCAACTGTGTCCTTTTCTGTCATATTCCTACAAATGCAGTCCTGCCAACAATTCAGGATGGGAATCTTGCCTGTGATAGTTTTATAGATTAAATACTCGGTAGAGATCCCAGCAGATAACAGAACCCATTACTGACTCATTTTATAACCTTGAGCTAATCATGTTATCTACTCTTGTAGGAAGTGTGTGAAACTGATCGACTGTATGCATGTACTGCAGTATGAAGAAGTAACAATTGGATAAGCATCAATTTTTGCCATGGGATAGTGGTTAGGACAAGAATCAGCGTTAAGGTTTAAGTACTCACTACCTCAAATCCTGACCACTGTGAGGATTAGAATTCTTGGAAGTCTGTAATGAGCTGTGCCTCACTTGGAAGCTTTGAGCATTAAAAATGAGGTGTTATTTATGAGAAAAATTAATAGAGCTTCAGTTTGAGGAAATAAGAGAAATATATCAAAACAATAAGCAGAGCACTCACCCTTTGTAATTTTGGCAATATCTAGCTAATGCTATTCTTTATTTATCAGTACAAACACCAAAATACAAGCTGTGTTTATAACTTCTCTCTCTTCCTTCTTACAATAAATCCTGCCTCTGTCTGGAGGTTAGACATTTCCCCAACCCTGCTCATATGGGAGATGCAAATTACATTTCTATGCTGTCCCATTCCCACCTTTGCAGCCCTGCTGGATTTCAACATGTTCAGTATTTTGCTCCAGGATGTGAACGTACATCTGTGTATATGGCAGAAGGCATAGGAAAAGGATTATTTTTCACTCTTGACAGCATGAGGGATTTGAGCACCGATGTTAGGAACACTGCATCACCTCGCCAACATGAAATGAAATCTGCTCTAAAAAAGCAGTGGAATGGCAGAGACAGTCTTGAATGCATTCTTTGAGAACATCACTACGGTCACACTATATGTGGTGCTCAACAGAAAGAGACTGTGTTTTCTGATTAGTCCAACCAGAGACCAGAGAAACGCAGCGATTAAAGTCTCAGATTGAATATAACTAACCTTGTCACCCGTATCTTTTCTACACAATGTGGAATGAAACAGAACAAAGCACTGGCTCATTCGCAGCTCTTGTCATTCTGATTCTTAAAAAAGAGATGAGTCTTAGGAGAGAATGAGGGAGAAAGGGAGAAAGGTGAAATGGAATTTTAACATAAGAGAACGTTTTCCATGTGCAGCCGAACTAACCCAGATCACCAGGATGTCCCTCATCTGCAGCCTCTGAGGACAACAGGAAAACCATATGGACTCCACAGGTTTTTGGGTCACACCCTAAATGCCCAGATTACATTCAGAGTTTCCTAAAATCTGAATCAGTTCTCACTAGAGAATGTTACTCTGTAGTGAGCTCTATCCACTAGTTTCTGCCCACATTCATGCTTCACACCAATGCACTTCATTTGATTTTAAATTTATTCTTTTCTTTTCCTCAGGGAAAAGATGGCTGAGATTTCAGTGCTGTTGTGATTTTGCACTGCCAAGTGTTCCTGGATAATGCCAACACTTGTTATACTTTGCTAAATGTTATGCTGGTACACGAGAAGCAGGAAATTAAAATAATTGATAAGTTTTCCTTCTTCAGTCTGAACAAAGCACAAGGCATTAGAAAATGTGTTTCATAAAAACAAAACATAGCATGAGTTATTACAGCGTTCTTGGGAACAAGCAGTCATAGTTTGTAAAACGGGTTTTAATCTCCAAGTGACCATATGGCCTATTTCCAGCCATCCAGAAAAGAAACACATACACAAAAGATGTGCACACAGAGAGATCCCTCACAAAACTCAATGAAATGATACGGACAGCCCAGTGGCACCCTGTGCGAGCTGAAATGAAGCATCCCCAGATACGCCTGTGTGGTTTTCAGGGAGAACTCACAGTGTCAACGAGAAGTGGGCCAAGAAAGTGTCTTGGCGGCCCTAATCCTGTCTCCAAATAAAAGAAATTGTGAGCTGAACCATAGCAATCCGAAGGTATCCACTCTGCCCAGATTGCAGTACACCAGGCAAGCATCACATCCAAACATTTGTCTCCCCTGATAGCCGGAACGCATTCCAAGGATCTTTCCGAAGGATGGAGCAAGGAAGCTGTGTGACTAATCTCAGCAGCATCTACTGCTGGGGAAGCCATTGGTCCTGAACGACCTGCCGCCAGCCCTGGCATACACAGGCTCCTTGCAGCTCTGC
Organism: Pavo muticus; assembly: GCA_016647715.1. Classification (NCBI taxonomy): domain Eukaryota; kingdom Metazoa; phylum Chordata; class Aves; order Galliformes; family Phasianidae; genus Pavo; species Pavo muticus. The sequence continues at coordinate 76,259 of JACDJE010000041.1, read as the reverse complement.
CCCACAGCACCGTTCCACATGGTGCCCGCGGGCTTGGAGGAACACGCTGTTCTTCCCTCCACGACTCTTCATGCTCCCAGCATAACTGTATGCTTTTGAAGGCATATGTTGCCTTCTCAAGGCCAGGTTATTAAATGCTGGTGTATGCTACTATTTTTCTCTCCAGAGGATGGGAAAGAAACAGAAATTAATTCACTATGTTAGCACAGAAACAGGAGAAGCTACAACAGGTTCCCCAAAAGACAGGTGATTCATATATTTCATAAAAACTGTACTGTAAGCGTTAGCTATCATTTCAAGATAACATTATTGTTCTAGGCATTGTTGCACTTAAGTACTTCGTTTATCTAAATTGAAGCTTCACACTTCTGCTCACTCCGCAGGTCTCGGCCCTGACACAATGGAGCATAGCTTACATAGCATCTCTACCATTTTGAGGATGGTTTCAGAGCTCCTTCGTAAATTGAGAGCAATATTTTGGAAGGCAAGTTGTGATCTTGAGAATCTTTATTTTCGGATGAGTATGTCAATATCCTTTACACAGGACTGATCTTTATTAAAAAAAAAAGGGGGACTCAGCACTTCTGACAAATGGGCCAGTGCAGGTCTCTCAAATAGATATTCTGAAACAAAAATCATGAATAGCCAATTGCTGCTTTTGAAAATGGTGTAAATTAACTTCAAAAAAATCGACACTTTCTAAAGAAGAATATTTTACCCCATCAAGTGCCATTGTCCTGCAGTCCAAATATGATTCTTTTGTTGTTTCCAGAAATCTATTCTTTCATATTTCTTGCTGTTATTTAATAAGTTATTACTGACCTTCTGTAAGAGTTGGGAAGATTTGTCTCTTATCAATGCAATTATTTCCACTAGATTTTGTAATTGATAATTTTTTCTTCTACTACTTCTCCGACACTAAATATTCAATGGCTTCCCAACCACAGCATGTGTTTCCCTTCTATCTTCAGTTTTTTTGAGGTTTGCCTCATCATCTCCCTGCAATTAGTACCTCCTGTCATTTGCAAACTTCAATGTGAATAGGGCTGGGTGTCATCCCTGTTAAATGGGCCCATGCCCATCTTAAGAGCGATGGGAATCCCATGAACATCTGTGGGAAGATCTTTATATTCTCAAACTTCTTGTTCCCTCAATTTGCTCATATAAGACTTGTGAAGGTGGTACTCGCTTTTTGATAGATTGAGGCTGTATTGCCAACTGCTTGAGCCCTGGGGTTGACCTTGTATCACTCTCAAAATACAAACGAGGAGTAGGAAGATGGGGGTTACTCATCTCAAAATTATGGTACCGGGTAGGCCAGATAAAATTAGATCCAGGAAATCAAACATATTTTTTAATAAACAAATGTATTTGGCAACTGTAGGGACCCGCCTATTCACTTACTGTGAGAGGAGAGGAAAATCTGCTGGGAACCTTTCATGATGCAAGTTGTAAAATGGTCATTGTCACAACCCTGAGCTGACTGCCAGTAGCATTTTTTATTTAGTATTTCCAGCCATAACTCACGAGCTATTTGCCATCATTCTTGACTGGAGAAGCCAGCCAGTGTAACCTGCCCATCCTCCAGAAATGCATTCCTATTTGCAGATATTTTTTGCTTTCCCAAAGGTGCTTATAAGAATCACTTCTCTATCCCAGCTCTGCTGTGTTTTGTTAGTATAAGACTGAGTTTCTTCACTTCCTCTCAAGATCTAAAAGCAAAATCTAAGCTTCTGCAACTGCCACTATTGAGCGTGGGCTGGAAATTTTTCCACTTTTACATTATCACTTTCACAAGCTGTGCTGACAGTGGAAACTGCTGGAGAGTTCACATTGCCAGAGGTTGGATTTTCACCCCACTGCTGAGTTGTAAACTCTCCTAGCTCATGCTGTGACCCAGCTGTAAGAAGACATGTGACCAGGGTGCATTAGATCTCTGGATCAGCACTGCCAATATGCAAAATGGAGAAGATGTCAGAGCACACAAGTCAACAACTTGCTCAGGTGAAATTGTTTTCCCTTTGGTAAGCTTTGGAAACGTGATAAAGAGTCAAGCAGAGACTACAAGGTAAAACCAAAAAAACCATCCTCTTCATCTAAAAATCAGAGGTGGTGGCTTAATGTAATGGTGAAAATCTTTCTTGCTTTTGTTTTCCAGTCATGTGTTCTCAGGTACAGAAAAGCTATAAATAAGAAAGAATGACAACAAGATGCAAAAGGCAGAGGAGGTTATGTAAATATGTCTAAAACAAAGAGCTTCTCTTGCCTTGAGACATGTCAGAGTGCATACATTAGCTTAATTTAACTTACAAATATAACTGTCTTTCTTGCAGCTGAGTTAAACTTGAGCCAGTGCTTCATTTCATTTTACATAAACACACATGCAAAGCATGCAGATGCAAGAGTCCAGAGATCACAAGGCAAGAGCTTTGCTTGGAAGTCTCTCTGCAACACCTTAGGAGAAAACAAAATAACAAACAAAAATTAAAATTAAAAACACCACATTACTGTAACGCAATTTTAGAGTAGAAGAAAGGTCACTTCCAAACCCACTGCCCTCGGTACTCAAAGAAAGGGCAAGGTGGGCACTGAGTAGCTGCTCCCTTCTTCCCTCCCAGTTCAGGTTTTGAATCATTCTGACTTTTCACCGAGCAGACCAATCTATCTCCATTTTCCAAATCTTTTTTTCTTTCCTCGAGTATCCTGTGCTCTTAAAACACTGTCAACTAATCTTTTTTTCCTATGCTGTTTCCTATTTGCTGTTACTGGAAAGTAGAACTCCATAATTGCAATTGGTGCTTATTCTTCTGGCCAGTCTTTGGCAACTAACTGTAAGTCATTTTTTATAATTGCTTGCATTTGCAGGGCCTATGCTGGAGTGTCACTGAAGGAAGAACAGATAGTGAATCCTGCCCCATTTAAATTCCTTACATATTTGGACCACTTATCTTCTGCAATCTTCAGATTTGTCTAAAATCAAACCACCCAACTAAACAAAAAAATCCAGCACACAACAGTGTACTTATATCATTGTTCTAGGAACATTCCTGCACTGGCATCCAAGATAGCTCTAGCTTACTCAGCTGACTCATTCCATGTATTTGCGATACCAAGCAAGCATTATAAGCCCCAAATGTAGCACTTGAAACTGAAAATGAAGCTTGAAAATATTTGAGCTTGGAAAGAAATACTTTTTCAAAGTATTTTTCAAATTACTTCTCTTTCATTTATCTGATGCCTCTTGGACACCTTGTCCTTGGAGTTCAGAACCAGGAATACAAAAACACTCCATGATTAGAATGCTTTAGCAGGGCTGGAAATCACGTGGCACATCAAACAAAGATACTCACTGAAATTTCTAGACTAAAGAGAAATACTTTTGTGAACCTGAGCTTTCAGATGCTGCCAGAATCTGAAACACTTGAATATTTTCCGTCCCTCCCAAATTTCTCCTGCACAAAGGACAAAGCCATCCTAGATGGAGTTCTGTGGTGGATGAGTAACCATTCCTCAGCTGAGCTGACTCCACATTTGCTCTCAGCACTCTGCAGGCGTGAGGTAAGAAATTTTAGGTTGTATTTCAGTGAATGACGCTTAACAAGAGAATGTAGAAGACCAATAATTTATGGAGCAGTAAATGGTGGCAATTAACAAGGATGATAATTATCACCAACCCGCTATTTTGACAGGACATCTGGGGCTGAGCTTAATCCAAAAGAGAGATACTAGAAGTGTGCTAGAAAGCTTTTTTTGCTGCTAGAAGAGAACAATGAAATCAAAGCAGGAGAGATTGCATTCTCAGCTCACATTTTCTTCTGCAAACTTTTCATGTTTCCATTCTGATGACTTGAAACATTTGCAAAAAGTTCTGGCAAGAAAGAGAGAGAATTTTTCTGAAACAAGAGGAGCATATGTCTCTACATCAGGATGCTTGCCTTTGTAACTCTAAAAATATAGAGAGCTTTTAGACCAAGATCAATTAAAACAGCTATGCACTTAGACTGAAAGACAGGCAATGACTTCATAAGAAAAAAATAAAATAGAAAGCCCTCTAACAACACAATGCAGTTGTTATGGCAAGATGATCATGTTGGCATGAATGCAGCATTGCAGTATGTCTCTGAATAATATAGATTAACCGAGATTTATTATGAGTTCACTGCTCACTACCCCCAACTGCTATTTTAGAAGAAAAAGCCAATATGTTGAGAAAACATTTTAGAAAGTTTGAAGCACATTTCAAAGTTGCAGTAAAATAATTGGAACCTTCTAGAGTTTGCTTTATTATGCATTTCAGCTAGCCCCTAAGTCAGTGATTTAAAACTGAATTAAATATATGAGAAAAGCCTGTTATTTCACTTGAAATAAGATTTTTTTTTTTCCCCCAGACTAAGAATTTGAATTAAGTATTTTTGTTATAAGGGAAGATTCCTATATGTTATGAAATTATGCTGTCCTGCCAAGTTCAGGTGCTTTCAATAAATTATAGCAGACAGACTTGCTACGATCAGCAGAGAAAAACAGAATATAAAAAATGAAGCTGCAATAGAGAAATTGCAGTTGTTTTATCAAAACAGCAATTTTGAAGTCTATCACAACCGTAGGATCAAAAGGGATATGAAAGTGTTCCAACCAACAGATCTAGAAGTCCTATCACTTGAGGAGAAATGAAGATTTTAACAGTATATCAGATCAGTCATTATACTGAAGAATCATACTGCCTACAGCCAGACAGCGGACAAACTTTTTCTACAACTTGTTATGGGAAGGAGAAAATGCCAAATTGTAGCGTATTCCAAAATGTTTATGAGTGGTTTGCAGGAAGGAGGCTCTCCAAGCAGCAGCTCACGCTTTGCAGAAATAAGTCAGAATGAGCAAGTACACAAAGCCTACGACTGCAACCTGCTGAAAGACTGATTAACAGCAAGTCTTGCTGCAGTCATTTTCAGAGCACACTTAAAAGGAGAGCGCTTGTAGCCTCTGCCCCAAATGCTGCATGAGGGCTGATGAAAAGCTTTGTCAGGCCACATCCATCAGCAGGGCGCTTGGTGAGAAGCACAGAGGCCTGGTTGTAGCCACTGTGCTACGGCTTCTCTGAAGGTGCACAGAAACAAGGCAGTAAGCATTTGGTGAATTCTGGTTATCAAGTCTGTGCACCTGAAGAACTAGCAAAGGGAGTGAGGAGTCAAAATGTTAGGCTTAAGATGCTGAACTACGCATACTGGGCTGCATTTGCAGCCCAGAAGACCATCTATATCCTGGGCTGCATCAGAAGAGGGGTGGCAGCTAGGAATGGAAAGGGATTGTCCCCCTCTGCTCTGACCTCGTGAGGCCCCACCTGCAGCACTGCATCCACACCTGGGGCTCCCGGCACCAGCAGGATGTGGAGATGTTAGAGTAAGTCCAGAGTAGGGTCACAGAGATGATCAGAGGGCTGGAGCACCTCTCCTATGGAGACAGTCTGAAGGAATAGGGCTTGTTTAGTTTGGAGAAGTGAAGACTCCAGGGAGATCACACTGCCAACTTCCAGTACTTGAAGGGAGCTTATAAATAGAGAGAGGAGCGACTTTTTGCACAGTTTCATAGTGATAGGACAAGGAGGAATGGCTTTAAACTAAAAAAAGGGAGACTCTGTGACCTAATCTAGGTGTTCCTGCTCCAGCGGGGGGGTTGGACTAGATGATCTTCCAAGGTCCCTTCCAATCCCTGACACTCTGTGACTCTGTGACTTAGGTTAGATGTTAAGAAGAAATTCTCTACTCAGAGGGCAGTGAGGCACTGGCACAGCCGCCCAGAGAAGCTGTGGTGCCCCATCCCTGGAGGTGCTCAAGGCCAGGTCAGATGGTGCCCTGGGCAGCCTGAGCTGGTGGGGGGCAGCCCTGCCCATGGCAGGGGTTGGGGCTGGGGGGGCTCTAAGTTTTTTTCCAACCCAAACTATTCTGTGATTCTATGATTCCCGTTTAGGAAACATCAATCCTTTATTAATTTAATCAGTGACAAACATGAGAGAAATGGCAAACCCAAAACACTGGCTCTCCAGACCAAACCACTAGGCTGCCCTTCCCCTCCATGAGCTGCCTTCCCTGCCCTGCAGGTGACCAATGATTTATTTACAGAGACATAATCATTCTTGCAACAACATTGCATCAACCATTTGTCAGTTAAAACAAAAAACAAGCCTGTCCTAATTAGCTGTCCAACTTCATATGGCAACTACTCCTTCAGCTTGTAGAGAGACATTATCCTGCAGTGACATGTGTGCCCTTACCAAGTAAAGTGCTGGTAAGATGACCGTAATCTCAGAGCATCAGCAGCTTCACTTTGCAGCCTTTCTTCTGCATTCCCACCAAAGTGTTTTCCAAGTTTCTGATACCTGATACACCATTTACTGTTTCATGTTAACATTGCTTAGGATCTGTGAACATGGGAGCACAAAAACTTTACCAAGGTTTCTCTAAAAATATCGTATTATTCTTTCAGTGCAGAAAACTAAGATTTATGGAAAAGCAACTTAAAAAAAAAATTGCATCTGAATCACTGCCTCAATTTTTCCACTACTTTTTTTGGACATGCCCAGTGTCTGCAGAGACCCCAGGGTTTTGCTGAAGCCTCACCTCCTCCTGTCCCTGCAGCCCACCTGCATCTTTCTCTATCTGATTAGCATAGAAGGGCTGCTTGTAAGAAAAATCCCTTATGTAATTGCTAGTCTCCTTCTTCAGGTAGAACATGTTGATAGCCAAAGCTCTGTTTGGTTGTCCCCTTCTAGGTCGCTAGCTCATCTGGCAGAGTGTTATTTGCTTGTCCTTTATCCAAGGATAACAAACCTATACCGTTAAACACAACGGTTTTCCCAATCTGCTTTAGGTGCACCAAATCAAAACAAGGAGGCTGTCTTGTATACACTAAAGCATGTGTCACATGCGGGTGGATGGAGATGAATTCAGTCACGTACCAACCCATGTCACGTTGCTGGTGGAGGGAAAGTCAACAAGTTTCACAGGCATGCTGATTTTGTTAGAGCTTTTAGTAATGGAAGAGTCATCGGCAAAACACAACAGCAGCCAAACCTGATTCCTTTAAACACAAGCTCTGACAAAACCGGGAACAACAGATGCAAAGTTTTGCTTTATTTCCAAGGGAGAATGAAAACAAAACGCTGAAGCCGCTATGCAGAGGGGAGCAAAATAGTTACGGATGCCTCTCTGTCAGGCACAAAGTGTGTGAGACCAAAGTCTGCTGTTAAAAAACAATTTGAACTATTTGCCCCAGGTTACATGATGTGAGGCACTGTTATGTAAGATGGTGCTTGCCTCCCGATGAAATCACTGTTTATGGACTTCTGTGAATGCATTTACATTATTAGCATTCTCTTTCTCCACAAAAAAAACCTGCTAGTTATTAAAGTTGCATTATGTCCTTGAATGTTTCTTTTTTCTCTAAACTGTAAGGTTTATTTTGTGGTTTATCTACCATCCCTGCTTTCTTTGTAATCTCTCAATACCATCTGTGAATTCAATTTCTTCTGGTATTATTTTAGGTCACTTACAGATAAATGAGTACCAGTATCAGTGCTAATCCTCAGTGAACTCTACCTTATTATTTTGCCAATCAAATGTTTTGGCTTCTCATTGTTCAGCCAGTTTTGCATTAAAAACACGTATTCTTATGTTTTTTTGCTTGGGTTTATCATTTTGTTTTCTTCAAAGAAATGGTTTAAGTTAGATTCCCTCAGCAAAACCCATTCAGATTTGGAGAAATTTAGCTACGTTTAGTCCTTTTTCCACTGAAATTACAAATGAATCAAATAAAGCAATGAAATCTGCCTGGCTTCCCTTAGAACTGTGTGGCATGTAGCACATCTAGTTATATTCATATATGACTGCTTACACAACAATTATTTTAGTACTTACTGTATAGAAAGTAAATATATTGTATACTTCTATACATGCTGCTACACATGCTTTATGGATGATGGGATATACAATATGTCCACAGCACAACAACGTTTTACTTCTGATGCACTATAACGATGCTTACCCTTGCACATCTCAAGATACATATGTTGAGGATTTATATTATTAGAACAGGACCTTTAATTACGATTTCTTATCTCTTCTTCCATGTAAGATGAAAAGAGAGTCATCTCAATATTTATGTTTGCTTACAAATTCTTCCTTAATATGAAAGTTCAAAAATGAGGGATAACTTCAAGAAGAATATATATATATATATATATATATATATATATATATAAATGCTTTCAGACAGCATCAACCATTAATTTAAGAAGTATCCCAGTACTCCTAAATGGCACATAATCAGGTGTAATGCTGCACATAATGAGGTCCACATACATCCTTCCCCTCTGGAGCACTCATTATTCAAGTGTATTTTCCACTGTGAAGCAGGGAGAACAGGAAACATTCAACTGTCCACATCAACTCATCTCTTCCTTGCTACTCAAACAGTCCTGTGCCTCATTCAATGTTACCAAGACACAGTGGTACAGAAACGGCTCCACTCTAACCATCTGATGATCCCCATTAACCCAAGGCCATGCAGAGTGCACATCTTTCTGTTCCTGTATGGCCAAAGCACTCAGGCAGCTGTACTTATATTTTTCAAGCTATTTATCAGACATAAAGGTGCTGACTTCACTTTGTTCTTGAACATTACAGCTAACGCACAATAAATGCTACAAAATGACTGGAAAAATACCTAACATAACCCTGTATTCAAGGAAATGGTGTTGTCAAAAGGGGCAGGGGGGGAGAGGAAGAGAAAAGTTTTAGGAAATATTTTGACTGATTCGCTCTTCTACTTTCAAGTTTGCCACTCATAGCTCCATGAGACTTGTCAAATTCATTTTTCTAAGTGGAAGATGTAAATTTTCTTCCTGTTACACTCTGAGGAAGAAAAAGAAAACAAACAAGGAAGAAGGAGGCATCCAAAGTTTTGGAGTGTTTTGTGATCTCGCCATAGTCTAAATGTTTTTCCCTCTGCACTCGGATAGCACGATTAAGAATACTTCATTTAGAGTTTGAATCTTTAATCATGGTTATCCTAATAAAATCCTCTCTGGTTTGATGGATTTCACATTAGTTCTCTTGGAGTGAACCCCAAACTGATTACTTAACAGAGAGCATTATCTTATTAATTATTTAGAGAAACAACTACCAAATTACACATAGAGATTGAGTAGCATATGGTGACTCAGTTGTAATCCTCTACTCCTCATCCTAAATCCCAGGTGGGAAACTACACTCTTCTTCTGAATATTAATCAAATTCTATCTATCTGTATAATTCCAGAAAGTGAACTTTTTCCCTTCTGAATAATTCATAATTTCATCAATAGTAACAGAGAAGCATACACCCATCCCAGTTTTGAAAGCATATGTTACATGACCACGAAATCTTCGCTTAACCATGTTTCTGAGCAGTTCCTCAGCATTTCTGTATGCTCCCCTGTACAACTCAACTCCCATCACTTCTCTACTATGGGACTTCACTGAGTGCACTACTGATGCTCAAGTCTCCCTGGTATCTTCCCAGTTCAGATGTGCTCTAAGTAACCTTAAGGAGACAGACTGAGATTCTGATATTCTTTAGCTCTTATGAATGATTCCAAGTCTATTTCGAAAAGAACTGAGCCTCTTTGTGGCTAAATTCACACCAGGCACACTGTAGCTTCATTTGATCTCATTCGATAAGTGCAGCTGCATTTTTTTAAATTATCACTGATTTTATATTTTAACATAGCTGAAGACTAAAATGGCTTCAACGCCACTTACGCCAAAAAAAAAAATACATCTGCAGAGAAAAATTAAGGTCTGCTTCAAAACAACATTCTCCTGTTTTTCAGCCCAAATATACACTCAAGTGGCAAACTCAGTGTCAAATAGATCAGAATGTGCAGTCTCAGACTTCAGAACAGAAATGAAAACATGAAAAAAAACCTACATTCAGAAATAGTTCTTCATGATGTCCTGCAGCCATCATTAGAGCCTCATGCGTGGCCTGAAAGGCAACACACTGCTAATCCTAAACAAAGCCATGCAAAATCCTGTGCCGCATCCAGTCTTTTAAATCCACATGGTGCCCACAGCTCAGCTGTCCTCAAACCCTTCAACAGCACTGTATAGACCACACTGCCACCTTGTACAACTATTCTCATCAATCAAGATGACCTCCAGAGATCCGTTCCAACCTCTATAAGCTTGTTAAACGCGATAATTATATTGGATAAATATATATATTTATAATCATATAAATAAGATGCCTCCACAAGACAACACCCCATAGGTGCTTCCCTCTGAGCCAGGTAGGGATACACACATGCAGCCTCACAGCCAGTCAGTCTGCACACTGCTGTCCAGCCTCAAGGTGTCATGACTATGGAAGTCCTCATAGGAGGCAGCCTCTGGGTGGCCCCTGTTGAGTGGTTGGTTGGGCTGGGTGGACCCAGAAGTCTCTTCTTAGCTCAGTCTTACTGAGATTTGGTGATTATATGACACATTTGACTTCAATCCCCATAGTGTTAATAGAAGTATGGCTAATTTATGGCTGATTTCTCACCAGTGCAATAGGGCAAGGTGAGAAGAGTGGCATAACTGAACACAGGTTGTATCCTCTACTGTTTTTGAGTTACACGCTCCTGAAAAGAATAACAGTGATTTATGCAAGCATTTAAAAGTCTTGATTGTCTGGAACTGGAGATAAACGGTCCTAAAATGAGAAGGGTGCTTAAACTAGTAGTGATTTCTCCCTAAGCATCATCAGTGCCCCAGTAAGAACTGATAGCATACGGTACAGGATCTTCACTCCAAGATGTCAAAGTACAGGTTTCACTGACTGGCTACGCCTACCAGGACACCAGCCATCACAGACTAAATGCTGCAGGAGAAGCAAGCAAATCCGCAGAGTGAATTTCACCTATCCCTTGCTTTAAACCATGTATTGTGCACACATGAACCTGTTATTTGCCAGTTCTCTCCCTCCACAGTTAATCATTACCCTTCACATGTTCACTTTTTCACTTTGCTTCCTTACTTCAGAGGTTTCTGAATGCTCTTGTAATAAGTAGGTACAGAGTAGTAGTGTAGTCTCCTATATCAAGCTCAGAGCAATCCCCTAAATCCTCTAAATATTGTAGAGCAAAAGCACTAAGTAAAAGTTCTAGAATGCCTGAAGTTAGTTTGAATTTACAGTACAGGGAGGGATCATCTCTCCTGAGTGCATGCATTCATATCTTTGTGGAGCTCTTCACCCTAAAATCTCTCCAAGCAGCAATGGCAAAGTTAAGGCTCAGTACCCCTTTTTGCACTCCCATTTGCTACAGCATTTCCAGTCTGCTGCTCCTCCTAGCTTTCACTGCAGTGGTTACTCTTCCTGCAGGGTAGCTGACACTGCCATGGGCCGGACATGGACATGCCCCAGGAGAGGCTCTACCACCCAAATGGCCTTGCAAACTTGACGCAGGTGCAAAGAGCTCAGTTCAGCTTTCTAATATTTGAATAACTTCCCTTGGAGAAACAACATATTACTCTTGCACATGCAGTGGAATCCACATCTTGCTTCTTGTTTTCTTCCGATGCACGATTCCATCAGCTTCATCATCATGCACAGGGCAATTCTGTTACTATGGTAAGCAATTTATCTCTCGTTTTATTAATAGTCATTCCAAACAAGTAAAAAAATTGAATCCACAAATTTAGATTTATGCCTTTGGCAAAGGCAGACTGTTTAGTAGATTAGCAGATACAACTGCCCTACCCGGAAAACCTTGCTATCTGAGGCTTGTGTTATGTCCTCACAGATGTTCGCAAATAAATTCAGTCTCTGATTATTTTCAGATTAATAGCATCCTGTTCTATTAGAGCGTTGCCAAATCATCGTTTTATTGCCAGTCTTGCAAGGTTTTGTGTTGTGGGTTGGTGTTTTTTTTTCTCCGCTAAAGCCCGAGCTCTAAAACACATGTTTAGCAGAAAAACTCAACTTTCTTCTCTGAAGTCTTGAGCAATTCTTGTTGTAAGCCTGACTCACGTTACCCTAGGGGCTCAAAGAACAGGAGTTAATCTTCACTTTTTCTTAATCACTCTCAAGACTTTTAAGGGTCTGACTCATTATTTTAATGCCTACAGTAGGCAATACTGCATATACATTACATGTGTCATATCATCCATCTGCCAGTAAGCAAAATCCTTACAAAACATCCAATTAGAACTACTCAAGTGTTTCTAATAGACAATTCTATATTTCTTTTAGAAAAATGCACAAATGCAATGCCAAGTTACATCACTGCACTAGTCACAGCAACAGAAAATAAATTCCTCTTTATTCTGACTAAAAACAATTAGTAAAATCTACTTCCTACGCAGTCACGCGAGTGAAAACTAAACACAACCGAACTACTTCAGACTTCTCAAGTCAGCAGCCTACAAAACAGAAGGCTGTGAGCAGTGAAACCTCACTAAATATCAGCTATGCTTCCATTCTCTGCACCCCTATCATTAAAACACAGGGATGAGATGCAACTTGCAAAGGCTGGTTCCATTTGAGCAGTCTCCCACAGCACAAGTGCAGATTTGTACACCAACACTTACCCAGGAGCAGAACATCACGAGCACCTTCTCTCTGGATGAAGACTTCGGCAAGTGCTATTTGTTACCTTGGCTGTTCCCTTGAGACTGACACCTTTGCCAGGTCAGCTAAGTGACATCAGATTTGTCATAGACTGTATTTCTAAGAAACTCTTGTAAAAAGAAGGGCAAAATGTCTTTGCTCCTGACGTGGGATGGTAACATTTCATATGTTTAAAACTAATGACAAGAATTTGATGTTTTGATTACTCATGCTGACATTTAATCAATTTTACGCTCTAGTGAATGGCCCTAATTTACAGTACTTGCCATCAAGTGACCAAGACAAATTGGAGAACCATATTTAAAGTTGAAAACAGAACTGCATACAGAAATAAGTCTAGAAGCAATTCTGCCTACTTTAAGTTATCCTCAAACTTGACTATATATTTGAACCATGCATTTTACCTCTTCAGTTTTGGCTTTACCTTTGAGCCTACCAACAAAATCCTATTATATTTAAGGTGGATTTGATGATCATACCTCAAAGCAAATCAGAAACATTTAGTCTCTTAGAACCATTCTCCCCCCGCTCCATGAATCTCATAGGCATGATTTTATTATTTTCTAGACTACTACGAAAACCTAAGTAAAGAAAGAAATAAGAGAGTAAAGCCAAAAAGTACTTGGGAGATATCTTTATTTCCAGTTTAGAGATTAATAAGTTAAAATACTAGATCTGTAAATTAATAGATTACAATTAAAGACTAGAAAAACATTCACAGAGATTAGAGGCACGAGAAACACACTACTGCTTTGATGGAAATGCCTGCTGCTCATTTTGTTAGAAACCGAATACATTTATCTCTACATTTTTGCTATGCAGATGTTAAATACACTTTGGCGTCACACCGAAATATCCACAGGAACATATTGTATGATTCAACGCTTTAATACCTGGGTTATTTTCCCCTGAAGTAGATACAGAATCATGCAACAGTGAGAGAAAGGTATTCTCAATCAAAGCCTTCAGTCATTTCTATCAGAAAAAAAATGGCAGAGAACTTACCCCACTCCTTGGCAGACACTGTTAAAGGTCTCTACTAGTGCCAGGATTTATCAATTTGCATCTCATGAGTTCCTTTTAACATTGTTAGCCACTTGATGTGATCAACCGATCAACATACCGAAGGAACATGATGCACTTCCTTTTAAAAAACAAAACACCTTTCTTCTGATTTTTTCTTTTCATCTTTGGATACACGTTTATATTTCACTGATTTTACTCAGTTTGCAATAATCTTGAGCCTCAGCACAAAAAAAAAAAAGTCAGCTGTTGTATGAAATAGAAAGGCAAAATACATAATGCATGCTGTAGAGAGGATGCATTGAGTTAGATCTTAGCAAGCATCCGCATCTGCCACTTAGTCATTGCTAATAGCATTTTCCCAAGGCAATTTATTCTCCAAAGTTTTTAAAGCAAAAACCACCAAAATTGAGGTAGAAACTGCTTTCTACTGTTTCTATACCATATTTCTCTGGCTGTATGTGTATAGTACCTGTATTCATTCATTTCTTACAGGAAAATGGTGCGGCTACAGAACAAGTTGACAATCCCTCCAAATACTGTCTCATAAACAACTGGGGAAAAATGACAATGGAAACACATCCAGATTGTACTGATTATGGTCACACATCAAGAAAGCAACACGCTATCAAGAACCATTGTTCCACAGAAACTCATTACACTGAATTGTATTTACACAGAAAAATAAGTAACTTGGCTTGACAATGCTATTAAATGCTATCAACTCGTATCACAGAGGAAATGCTACAGTACACGGGAACAAAGCACAAAAATACACTTCTTGATGCATTTGAGCTAAGTATGCTCATATTGTGATTATCTGGCACTTTCTCCTTAAAATTAGTAAGCAGGATTTATCCATTGAGGGCAAGCTCACTTTTTTGCTCAGCTAACGGGCCAAGGAGTAGGAAGCGATCAAACACAGCTGGTCAGAGGTTAAGACTTGGGGCCGCCCAAGCTTTGCGCAGCTAGCTACCTCAAGAAAGGTTTGATTTGAGGCTAAGGCAATGGTATGTATACATTGCTTCTTTTCTCCCTGAAAAGCTTGCATTTCCACTCCTGTACAAACGCTTCTGGGAGACACACTTACAGCTCCAGAGGAGCAACGGATAGTTTTCAGGAAATTAAGGATTTTACATATTGATATGTATTTCAATTCCAACAACCATCTCCTCAGCGTATTTACCAAATGCCTCAATAACAATTACGATCCAAACATGAAAAGCAGTAACACTTTATTTCCTATCGGCCTTTTATTTCCTCTTGTGACTGCAGACGCTTCTCGACATAATGAAGAGCAACACGATCCCACGCTGGTGCCTGACAAGTTCCCACTGAACATCTCAGACGCAGCAGCTGGCTCCACACATGCTGTTAGCTCACACCAAATGCTAACTGAAACCCCAACATCTGCATGAGCTTTCTTTCAGAGTGGGGCATAAAACATACTTTAAATCCAGAACACTTGCGACCAAGCGCTATTGTCTCTGTCAAAGGTGGCACTACACAAAAGCATGTGCTTTGGAACAGAGTTAATTTTTCAATGGAGTTTGAAAAACATAGCAACACAGCACTAAAATGAAAGGTGATACAACAGCTCTAGATGGCACACGTGAAAGGACAGCACCACCTGGGTTTTCGGAAGTGTAATAGGTGCAAGTAAAATAAAAAACTAGAAATCAAGCTGAAGAACAGCAAGGTTACATTTTGTCAAGCTTCTTTGGTCATCTGAAAACACTTCACTCAAACCGTTCCATGCTTTCATAGCCCAGCGTCAAGTCACTCACGTACCTCAACGCTGATAAAAATCAAAGCAAGCAGGCTGCAGTTTTCCTTTGCCTCCCCACAGGAAGGGTCAGACAGCTGTATTCGAAACCCTACACCAATACATTGACACTGCCCTGTCTTGAAGGTATGTGCAAGAACTTACCTTCAGAAATTGACCAGCTTAAGTATGCACTACAACCACGCTAGTCTTACTTCCTTAAATGCGTATACAAAATACACCAGTTGGAACCAGGGCACAGCTGTGCCAGTTTAAGTCATTACTGTCTTTCAAGCTGCTTCCTCAGCTCATCTCCTCCCCTGCAGTAGCCTGCTGGCAAGCATGGTCATGTAATACTTGCAAGCCTGCTTCAGTCAGGTTTTCATGTTTCTTCAGCTAACCTAAGCCGTGCTGACTGAATCAGGTAAGAAAACATTGATACGAGCAGCTCTACAAGCAGCGACCAATGAATGACAAAGAGCTAAGCACAGAAACCTCTTTCATCTGGTTGGATGGCTATGAATCCCATTTAGAAAAATCTGATTAATTAAGGACATTTGAAGAGTTATAGAAGAAAACCAGAAGTATGGTTACGCTATTAAGCCTCCCTTGTCACCTAAGATTCTGGATACTTCAGTGTGAATTTTAGGGCTAAACTGATAAGTTTCCATATAATTTAGGACTACCAAGACTCTCATCCCCAACCTGGTTCAAGTTTTTGCAAGTCTCTTGCGTTGTCTCCAGCTAAAAATAAAACTGAAAAACAAGCAAAAAAACCCAGAAAAAAAGTAACAGTAGGGAAGAGGAATGTCAAAGGTGCACATCGATGTAACCAAATATAAACAAGCTGTTATAAATTCAGAGATACTGTCCTGGGAGGTCATGTCAACTGAAAGTGTCAAGAAGTACAAGGTGATACTTTTGAAAAGCTTTTTGGCTGTTATAAGCAAGACAGTCTGCAATATCTCCAATAACATTTTTAAGTGAATTTTACCATCCTTTGTTCACATCAGGACTATGCTAACTGGGCCTTCTCTTTTGAGAATCATTGTGACCTATCAGTGAGTCAATAATGACAATTAATAACTACTGCAAACAGAAGCTCTCACTGCAACAGTTAAACAGGCAGACAATTACATTTAAGTTCTTCATCACTCGTCTGGTACTCAGCTGCAAACAGGGGAACAAAAAATTTCTCCTATTACACGTACTAACATTCCTGCAACATAACTGATTAAGGAAGGAGTTTCAGGCTCCTTCCTTATTCCAAGATAAATGTCTCATTAGACTGTCACTGGAATTTTGTTGCATCACCTTTGTAAAAGGCTACGGGCCAAGCCTAGAATGAAACACGCGTGCAGCAGAGTGGATTTTGAGGTACTTGGAATCTGCTGGATTCAAAACTTCTGTAATTTGAGGAAGACTAAAGCCTACAATTTTTGTATTACAGAAACACAATAAAAGAGTACCATTGAACACTAACCTTTAGAAATAAGGACCGAATTTGCTTGCATCCATGCAAAACACACTTGTTTAGCAACCATTACATTCAGCAGAGTCTTTACATAAGCTTTTCTAAAGAACAGAGCCTAAATTGCAAAAACTGAAGTAATCCCTGACTTCCCAGCTCAAAAGCTTAACAAACCAGCTCAGTGCTGAAAAGAAAGAGAATCTGAGTGTCAATAGATTTCAGATTTGCTTTGCCCTCTTAGACTAAGTTTTCTACTTGCATTTGTAAAATAATTCCTCCTAACTATTAGCTTCTCCAGATCTATGACAAATGTTTTGTCTTTTACACAAGTATTCTAACAGAAGTTTTGTAAATTAGGAAGGATTACAAAGAGAAGAGGACACTAGTCCATAAGTTTGGAGTCCAACTTTCTGCCCACTGTTTGTCTTGACAAGGAAGAGAACTCTAAAGCACAGAGGCCTATGCTGTGGACAAGGTTTTGATGACATTCAAGACAAGAATATTTCAATTACATTCTACTGAATGTATTGTTAATGCTACAAAATCAGCTGTGATTGAATGCCTATTTCCAGAGGGAATGTGTTAAAGAATGTTTCCTCACCTAGCTTTAAAGACTGGGTAAGAAAACGTTACAGAAAGAGGTTTCTTCCCTATATTGTCAATACTCCCATCTAATGCTATGCATACTTAATCTCAAAAATATTAATCAAGCACAAACGACATTTTAGACAGTCAAAACCACACGTTTAAGAAGCAGCCATTATGTTCTTTATTAGGAAAAGAGTACTTGCCAGTTAAACTGCCATCACTTTATTGACTTTTCCACTTACTTGTAGAAAATCTGTTCTTTTATAATGGCTGTGGAAATCAGTTATAGCCAGGTAGATGTTGTATCTCTGGCAAGGCATGCTCTCCTTGGAACTCTGATAGCCTTACCATGGCAAGAGCTAGCGACATCTTTGCAAAATGCAAAGTAAGCAACACATCTTTCATTTAAGCAAAGTCATCCTTGAGGCAGATATCATACTAGCCAAACAGCAAGATAATCCTTTAACTTAAGCAATCTTTTGTAAGTTTCACAAAACGAAGTGCAATTTGTAAGGAAAAATTCATAAGATACTAGTTATGAATTCTCTTCACGTAACTGCGCAGTCAAGTCTTATTAATCAGGCTGGAAAGGGTCAAGCTAAAACCAAATCTCAATGTCCTGTTGCTAATGCATCTGCTTTTGCCTCCCTTTTTAATAGTTCTATGCAGTTCTATGCATTAGCAGACAGAATGAGGCATCTTCATTTATCTGAAGTAGAGTTTGATTCAATTCCCTAAGCAATTCACAACGCAGTCTATGCACATTCTCAGAGAAGTTCCTTGTTCCTGCTAAGTAATCCAGCCATCACAGAAGATATTCCCCTGTTTCAAACTCCAGAAGTTCTTTCAGTTCTTTTCATCTTCACCTTGTAGCCACGTGTCAGAACGGCATTGTCACAGGCTACATATAGTAGGGATTCAATCTTTATTCATAGCCTCAGTAGATTGCCCGGGGATTTTTAGTACTGTAGTAGGCTTCACATGCAGCTACGTAAGCAGATTCCGGGAAGAAATCATCATGGTATTCTGCTAAAAACCTAAGTAAAAGCACACACAAAAAACAATGAAAGAACAGAACATGAAACATTTAAAAGAAGCAGATTTCTATTCAGTTTTTAAGCTCAGCAAAACTGCAGCCTGCAAATTACATTTTGAAATATGTCATGCAAAAAGTTTGCCCTGTTTTTATTTATTTATAAGTTCTGCACAGTAAGAAACTTCCTTTTGAGAAAATTATTCTGAAATTCAAGTGCTTGAATAGTTTTTACCAAAGCTCCACAATAAAAATCCACCAGCTGCACTTTTCTCTAAGTGTGGCTTCAAAGAGCTATGAGGGAAAACAAGTGAAAAGATGCTTCTCCAACTTCTGTCAGTCACAAGCTCAGCTTAGTATTTTCACTTAAACAAAAAGTCAGGCACGTCAGTATTAAGTGTCTTACTTAATTGGCCAGTAATCATTAGGTCAAACTCGATCCTTTCAGGTAAATAAAACTATGATTTGTTCTTTTGTGTGTCTGTGCATTTAGGATCTCCACGCTTGATTGTTGTATTTGTTGTTGAAAGCCATACGTATCTTTTGCAAATCCTGTTCCCTAATTTTAGATTTCTCCAGTCTGCTCTTCAAATATTATTCCCACAGCCAAGCACTCAATATTTTAACAGGTCTGCTAAGATACAACCCTTTCCTAGCTCAGTACAGGAGATGAACACCGCTGTTAATAACACTAGTAAGAAACAGATAAAATAGCACCCTGGTCTTTTCTTTGCATTCAGAGAGGTGTGTTATGCAAACGGGGTTGTGAGGGCAAAACAGCTCTTCAACCTGATGCATATGAACAAAATTCAAAAAGATGAGCCTTGCATAACCAACTCTGAACAGAACTCCCAATAAAAAAAGAACTGTAAGGTGAGCGCAATTAAAACTGTAGCACTTCTCCAACGTAATTTGCTACTCTGCCTGAACTAGGCTGGTCCTTTGATCTTGAGAAAGCCAAAGTGTCGAAGAATACTAGTGTAAGAGTCTTATACAAGGCAAGGAAAATTTAAAATAAGAATATATTAATCGCTGAGAGCTCATACAGAAAGGTTACAGCACACAAATGGAGATAAATGATAAAGATTGATTCCAGTCCCTTCCCAGTCCTTGTACTAAAACACTGTCACCAAGCAATTGCAAAAGTAGAGGGATACCTGCTTATACCCTACTAATTCCTGGAAAAGCAATGAGAGATAAAAGTTTTTTTTAGAACAAGTCAATTATTTTATGTGCTACTGTTTGTTAAGAAGACACTTTGTCAGTATCCGTTCTTCCCTAAGAATTCAGTAATGAACACTACAGAGGGACTCAGGCTAGTTTCTGGTATGAAACATTTCAAGGTTAAGACACGCAAGTGTATTGATTGCCCAGCAGTTCACTTCCGGGAGATAAAACGATATGTTTTGCTTTTAGATATTACCTAAGGAATTAATCAGCAAAGTCTTCATTACATGACTAATTACAGCATCTGAAGAACCACCTAGTTTCTGGCAACATTCATCTGGTGTAGTTATTGCCAAGAAGGGAGAAAGATGTCTCTTGTATTTAAAGCAAGGACCCAACTCGCTCTGCCACAAACTGACACCACACAAGCTATCATAACAAACAAGAGTATGGTGAAGTTCCACACAGTCCTCATTCACAAAATCCTATGTCTGTCAATTACATCAGCACCTCTTTTTTGTTTCTTAGTAATCAAGCTATGCTAAGTTTCTCATTGGTTCCAAGAGCAGCTTTGAACTTTACTAAATAGCACAAAGCAAAACAATTACGCTATACAATATAATATTTTGAGAATTCATTTAAAAGTATATATGGAAGCCAAACAAAAAAAGCTGCATTTTATATGACAGCACTGTTACAGCTGCATTATACTAAATTCTTGTTCGCAGAAATAAAGACATTTAAATAGATGAAATAAAAACAGCAGTGAAACATTTTTCCCCCATGAACGAACAAGATAGAGTCAGTCAATGCAACAAAGTGAGTGCTGAACACAAAATAGTTAAATGCTGGAAAGAGAGAAGTCCAGAAAGATATTTATTCCTTCCTCAAAATAAAAGAAAAAAAAACCAAAAACAGAACAAGTCTAGATTAGAGCCACTAATACTTAACACTGTTTGAACCATATTACTTAGTGACTATTAATGACTTGGGCTAATAAGTCACTATCTACTTTTCTACACATACGAGGCTATAAATTGTCATAATGTGTTAAAAAATACTTTCATAAAGTGCAGAGATGCTCCTTAGAAAATGATCTGTAGAAAACAAGAACCATTCACACAATCAGATCCTCCTAATCTTCACAGAAACGTGCTGTTTCATTTGCACCACACACACACTCCTTACTTGAGGGAAAACTACTCCCAAAGGGTACTGAAATCAGAGCAATTTAAAGTTCATAAAAGAATTGAATAATCCTTGTGATTATCTCTGATTGTAGTTAGCTACAAATCACTTCCGAGGTGATGGGTGGTTGGCATGGGAGTGTGATAAGGCATAAAACAAAGCCTTGTATCTAATTTTTTAATGTATTCAGACTGCACAAGATGAAGATGTTCCACAACAGAAATCAATTACCAATTCTTAAGGCCACACCTCAGTACTGTGTTCAGTTTTGGGCCCCTCACTACAAGAAAGACATTGAGGCCCTGGAACGTGTCCAGAGAAGGGCAACAAAACTGGTGAGGGGTCTGGAGCACAAGTCTTATGAGGAGCAGCTGAGGGAGCTGGGATTGTTTAGTCTGGAGAAGAGGAGGCTCAGGGGAGACCTCACTGCACTCTACAACTTCCTGAAGGGAGGTTGTGATGAGGAGGGGTTTGGCCTCTTCTCCCAGGCAAGAAACAGGACACAAGGAAATGGCCACAAGTTGTGCCAGAGGAGATTTAGATTAGACATAAGGAAAATCTTTTTCTCTCAGAGAGTGGTCAGGCACTGGAATGGCCTGCCCAGGGAGGTGGTGGAGACGCTGTCCCTGGCAGTGTTCAAGAGGCGTCTGGATGAGGAGCTGTGAGATATGGTTTAGTAGTTTGTGGTAGCAACGGTAATGGGAGGATGGTTGCACTAGATGATCTTGTAGGTCCTTTCCAACCTTGTGATTCTAGGATTCTGTGATTCTTCATTAATATATGTTAAACAGTGACTGAAAACCACAAGAGGCAATCAAGTTTTTTTTTTTCCTAATTGTGTCATATCCTCTAAAACACAGTACCAAAGTGCTGGAAGTATACGAGTTAGTATGCTTTAAAAGAGCAACAATGAAAGAAAGGAACCTGTAGAAGAGATCTGTGCGTTACCAAGAATTTTAAGTGTGGTTAATGGGAAACAAGTTCACTTTCTCTTAAAATTTTCCTGACTTTTGCTTAAGTTTATTGGTCATAACTGGCACTTCGGTGCAAGCTGAAATGACAGCTGGTAATGCTGAGAAATTTAGGTGAGATGTTTGTGGCATAACTGCAACTCCAAAAAGGGAAAAGAAAAAAAGAGCAGATACAAATTACTTTCTGTAGAAAAGTGGAAGGAAACAGATGAAAGGACACAAGGTCAGCTTTCGTCCCTTGACTACCTGTATAAAAATAGCAGCAGCCCTTCTACAGCAGCTTTCTACCCATACTACACCACAGCACGAGAAAAAGGCACAGAAATATTGGGAGTCTCAAAACTCTTAGCTATTAGATATTTTACCAATGCTCTGCTCTTGGAAAAGCTGAAATAGCACAAAGATCAATCACATTGAACCTGCCAGTTGTGAGCCAAGGTTCAGACGCAGAGGGCACTGCACTAACTTAGTAGAGTCAAAATGTCCTGCTACAGATCAGAAGTCACACTGCCATTTATCTTTTCAGAAACTGTTTCAATACTTTTCCCTTACCAATCTGGGAAAAATATCAGCTGCTGCTTCACTGCTTTTGCATCTTTATACTTTTTACAGAGCTTAAATCTGAACAGTGAAATTGCTTTCTAGTGGAAGTTTTGAGACGCATCATACACATACTGCCTGACATGAGACTGCACACTTTCATTTTGCCGAGCATCCACTAAAACAACACTTACAGCTGACCCTCGTGCTCAGAACATGGATGTAATGACATTAGGCTGCTATTTCCCTCTCTACCACAGATTCCTAGAAAAGCAACACTTTGGAAAGGACTAGAAGGAGATGGAAATCAGAAAATAGATGCAAGAGCAACCTAGCTTAGAGAATTCTTATGTTCTGCACTTCAAATCAGGCAGTCCATTAGCAAGTTTACCTCAGGTGACTGCAAAGCAATAGCCTCGCAAACATACCACCATCTGGCTGTGAGTTATACAGGCAGATCTACCAAGAAGAGGCACAGAGCTATCATCACCCACATTAAAAGGCCACTTGGCATGTATGTCAGGAACATTTATCAGCAAGGTCACTGAATTAATATGAGCTCTACGAGCAACATCTGATACCAAAAATATTCTTGTCCTGGCAGCCTCAACACAACTTACTACTTAAACAGTTTTTGCATCAAGAAAACAAGTCTTCTGGATGTCAGCTCTCATCACATGAACAAGCTAAGGGTCTGCCTGAAAAGTGTGAACATTCCACAGAAAGGAAATCTTTACTTTTACTTGATATTAAATTTAATATAATAATAAATAGTATATAGATTTAATATAAATTTAATCCTCAGCAATAGAGGTGTGATATACAGATATATAACACACAATACAGAGTAGAAAGGAAATATTTCCAGGAAGGTAACATCCTGCATACTTCAGCTATAGCTCTGAGCTCCAGAAGGTAAGCAGGTGCCACAGAGAGATCAGTAGCCTCTGCTAAATACTGTTTGAAAGGCATCTGTAATGATTTATGTGAAGAAATTTGCCGAAAGAGCATGATGATTCATGGAGCTAGAACCCATCTCTTCAAAATAAATGTATTTTTCAGATTAAGAAGCTGTCTCCTCTCCACGACCACTACTGACAGGCAGCATTTTAAGCCTAAAAGGCTTACCTTCATACAAGGGTTTATGCCAACACCTGCCTCCCTACCCCCACCAGCTGGGGGTAGGGAGGCAAGTCTCCATCCAGAGGGGCACTCAGGAAAGCTTCAGATGCTTATTCTAATATTCAATATCCCAAGAAACCGGCAGGCTTGTTCTGTTTACTAGACCTTCACCATTCACTCATATACAGAAATCAAGATCATCCTTCACGAGCTTTAAAAGGGAAGCATAGGTAATTCTGAATAGGCTAAGCTGCCAACATAACATAATCCAGGAAACCAGAGTAAAAATTAGAAGTAGTAGCTTCTGGTGTATCTCCTGGGAAAACAGTTCTACAATACTCATACTTGTCCTTGGTTGCTCTCGAAGGTGAAGACTCACTCTTGGCAAGTCCATTACAGATCTCACAATTAATTCCTAGAGCTGTCTTCTGAAAAAGCTGCCATAAGACCAAGTATTTTGGGCACACTCTACTGTACACATACTTACACTACGCTGATTAGGGATATGCTCCTCAGTCAAATACATAGGCACCTGATGACCTGGTAAGCTGAAGGAAGAGCAGCAATCCACAACATACAGTTTCCATAAGTATTTTTGACAAAGCAATCAAACCTCACTTCAGAAGAGTAAGCGTACTCAAGGAGATTCTTCAGACCAACCAGATGGAGCAAAATAAGAGAGTCCAGAAAATAACAGACTCTACAGTACGAGGCACTTATTACTGACTTAAAAGCCTCTACTGTAAAGGTGCCAAAAGTCTGAGAGGAACCAAAATGTCAGTTAGCTTTCTAGCCACCCAATGAATACACCAAAACTGAAATGCAAAGGTGAGTATTGGCCCAAAATAAGGTACATACATTCACTGTGCAAGCAGAGTTCCTTCACTGCAGCGTTTCAAAACTTTAGAGCTACAACAAGTAAAGGAGTATTTCTTTAATGATTATTATTTTTGAAACCTCCACCTGGCCACTGACACGCAGAACTTTGATTCTATCGTATTTAAGATGCAATTCATTTAAGCTTCCTAATGTGTTCTAATTGCTATACTGCATGAGTAGTTTTTAATCAAGGAACCAATTAATCCAAGAACTGACAAGCAAACAGAAAAGTGCTAATTAACAGGAGAAAAAATAGCAGAATCATATACTTGGACCTTTCAAAAAGGATTGTTTTCAGTCTGTTGTCACCTTGCAACTTTAAGTCATAACGAGATGAAACTCAGTCACAAGCAGCTTTACATAAAGATGTTTTCTGTTTCACTCACCATGTACACTACTCCATATTTTTTTTTCCTTTCTCAGAAAGCCACAAATAATCTTTCATTAACTGCACGTTAGCACAGACTAGTGGCCATAATTTACCACTGCAATTAAGTATACTACGCTCAGGAAACGTTGAGATAGCAAGAACAGAGGTCTGTTTTTAAAGGTTACTTCTAACAGCCCATAATCCTTCTAACAAGTGTTTTTGGCAATGCAGAGCTCTGTGATTTGGTCACTTTCTGACATGGCTCCCTCCCCGTAACATACTCAACAACACTGACGGTACTTTTCCATCCATGGAACAGACCTGCACAACAAGTAAAAGCAGGTCATAAAATATCAGAAATAAAAATGAAGACTCAACTTACGGTACATACTGAGTTTGAGAGATCAGTGGGTTTCAACAAAACCAAAGTATTAAGAACGTATTCTTCTACAATCTGAAAAACTACGTGTACTTGTCAGGCTGAGGCTAACGTCAGAACTTTTAAAAGCATTTTGGGAATATAATTGTTCATTTACTCATTCTTTGCTTCAAGAAACTTGAAACACCTACACTTTCCTGAACCACAAACTACTCTGACAGAAATTACCTCAAAGAAGATGGGTCTTGCTATTCCAAAGACAACAGGCAGGTTATAGTCTCCTAACTCTTAAGCATCTACTGCTGGTCAATAGCTCTGGGACAACAGTTTTCCAAGTCAAGGCTGTATTCAAAGAAATGGAAACACGGAAGCAAACTTGCACATTCTTGCCTGTTGTTTAAACAGCATCTGGAGGCATGCTAAACAACTCACAATACAGAGAAGTCATGTACAACACATCTTATTCATGAGCATTTTATTAAAAATATGAGTGAAGTCATGAATTAGTTAAAAGGCAATACTTTATCTCTACAATTACTAACCGGTAGGGAGATTTCATCAAGTGCTCTTTGGTAATAAAATTACTAGTCAGCAGGCAGCAGTTATTGTGGTAGCTTCCACTGTTTGCTCCTGAAGACTAAATTCCAATTAAGAAATCTTCGGAAGCCAACTAGCAAGTAGGTCCCTTTTTCAGACCCCTGCTCTTCTACACGTATTATGAATGATTTCAGGACCACACAATTTGAAGTGAAGACCAAGGCTGTCATTTAATTTGAGAAACTGGTTTTCTTTACTTCTGCAAATTCTGCAATTGAGAAATCAATTTTTATGTTATCCAAAAAGAAGCGTTCATTATGTACACTTACAGAATGCTGCACTGTGCACAAAGAGCACAGGCTCTATTTAATATGAAACTCAAAGATGAATTTCACATACTCCTTAAAAAAATGCTGTCTGGAAAACTGAGATCAATCTTGATGAGCAGCAATCTGACAAATGAATGAAAAATATTACTGATGTAGCATCTCAAAGTGAATATAATGCATCTATAAAGTACTGAGTAAACTCAATCAAGCCAGCTTCCAGACAGAGTAGTATATTAAACAAGTCTCAGTTTCTAAGCCCACATGAGATTAATAGTATAAATGTTAAATGGAGCTGCAAATTTTAGCAATATAATCATAATTCAAAATGAAATCAGTAGCTATGCCAAAACTGAATCAGCTGTGTATCACATTAAAGTTTTTAACAAAGTGAATAAACTGCTTTGCTTGGAGTACTCTGCCTAGAATTTAAAGAAGGTTCAGGAACAGTTTTATTAATGCTAACAGACAGCTCCAATCCCTCTTCTGCTATTAGAAAAACAAAGAAAGACTACTTCAAGCTCGTCAGTGCAGAGTAATTCACTGTAAGAAATTAGGCAGTCTGAAGTAAAGTGGCTATCTAATGCATACAGACAGTGTAAGACAGTTCTTGTTTAAAAAAACTAAGCCAGAGCAGAACTGATAAAAATTATTCTTAATAAGCATCCATTCACCCCTTTGTTCCCAAAAAAGGGAAAAAACAAATGCAGTCTGAGGGAAAAATGAGTACAAGACTCTGTCTCAAACTCAATTTTTTTCCTCTTGTGATGAGAAAACAGGTAACACAGAAGCATTTGTTACAAAAATCAAGTTCAAGTTTTCCAGAAAAGTTACTTAACCACCTTCAATAACATATAGGAAAGAAGAACACCCAAAAGATGTCCTAAAGCACCAGAAACGCGTGGTTAAAAAAAACCCACAACTGATTTCCACTATTTTCTATATAGCGTATATGAATTTACAGTATTGTATCTAGTAAGAAACTGAGTTTAAGAACAGCATTTGTGATAGAGTTATGTAAAATTAAACACTTCCTACAGCAGTAACTGTAATTCTGAGTGTCTTTAAGAGATGTTCTCAATTTGACAATTCCGACTGAGCTACAGAAACTTTTTCAGTATAGAAACTGTAAGAACAGCTTCAGCAAAACAAAACAGCAGCAAAAAACAACGCCTTAGAAAGCACTGTGAAACTCTGCCCAGTCCTCAGATACTTTCATGTATCAGATCAGATAAGCAATATCCAAACTACACTCATTCAAGGGTGGAGGGGATGGTGGTGTCATTTTGGTTTAATTGTAATCAGGTTGTAAGCACTGAGTGCCCCATGGCACTGGAGCACGGTTCTGACTGTTTCCCAAAAGGAATCCAGTTTGTGCATTCTGAGACCAGTGTGCAACGTAACACAAAGCACTGTAAGCAGGAACTAATGGGACATTTGCTTCAAAAGCACAGCATTATCTGATCTAAAAATGCTCCCGCTTTTTCTTTTCCCTATTTATAGATAACTGCACATTTGAACAAGACGATCAGATGGAAGAAAACAATATATTTGGACGTTGCTAATATAGATTTTAATCACTTCCCTACTTGTATGTTTCCTCCTTTATCCTATCCCATTCCACTTTAGCTTATCCATGTAACAGGATAAGGGCATTTAAGACAGAGTTAAGGCCTGCCCTGACACAGAAGAATCAGAACAAGAAGAGGTCTGAAAAACTGATCTGATCAACAGCAGATTAAGCATCCTAAGTAACATTCACTACAAGCAAAGATACCTAGTAACTGGCTTCCAAAAATAAGTATTAATGCTGTCCTGCTTAACATAATATTGAGTACTAATAAGAATATGACAAGTAAAAAGGAATCAGTAAAACCTGAGAATGAAATTTTCAAGAGAAAAGTTCTGTACTGTAGAAAATATGACATTTGAGATATCTATTATCAATAAACACCTAAAATAACAGGATTTTGAAGTTTTCATATGGATCATCAGCTCTCCTTGAGCAAATAGGAGGTTTGATATTGTATGGGAACTGCTGAATCACGGCCTGAACCTCTGATTAACCACCTGAGGCAAGCGCTGAGTCAGCCATGGGAGCTCAGGTGAAGGCAATTCACCTGTGTGGCCAGAAGGGGTGGAGCCAGGCTCCACCTCTCCTAGACCCCATTTAAGGGCTGACTGCCAACGGAGGAAGGATCTCTTCCTGGAGATTGCTCCTTGTGGAGTTTTTTTGTGAGCCTATAACACTGGAGAGCACCTTTCCTTTATATCTAACTATTCTTACCAGCCTAACTCATCTGTAGAATATCTGTATACTTACTTACCTTGCATCTATATACTATAAAACATCTGTATACTTACTTACCTTGCAGATATCTTAGAGCCGTATTACATTATTTTTCAGTAAAGTATTTGACCAGCTCTAAGATGGAAGCCTCATATTTATTCCAAATGTTTACCATTTACAGCACTTTCTTACAAGTGTTCTCTGTAAAATTTGTTTTTTGATGTGTTGATGCTGCACAATACAGCACCATTTCAGACACCTGAGCTGCACTACAGTGCAGACATACTAATTAGAGTAAGAACAAGTATATCATGGTGCAGACATGGCCATGCTGCCTCTAGCTGGAGTGTTGCTGTGAGTTTGGGAACCCCTACAAGCCCCTGCACTGTGTAACAGAGAAACTTCTTTTGTTCAAATGCAGAGCTAGAATAGTCTTTTCTTAAAGCAAACACCATATTAGTAAGAGGTTCTTTCTATCACACAAACTCATATACTGAAGTTCCCTATCACTGTTTATTAAAACATTACGTATCAAAGTTAAAGGAAACCTGAACTTCATTCACTACTTTTACTTCTGTAATTCATTTCATCATGTTCTTGCAGCTACAGAAATTAACATCTCAGAAACCTCTCGACATTCTGGAATGCTTAAATCTACTTAACAATGCAGTCATTACTACTGTGGCAGATCATGTCACATTACCTTAGAAACATTTCAAAGTGTTTTACTAAAGCCTTGAGGTTCTTGTCAGGAAAGCACATCTTCCCCAGTATTTCTGGTAGCTTTACTGTAAATAAAAAAACAACGTTTACACTTTTTTCTTAAAAAGCAATTTCTAGTTACATTTATCCAAGTGTAGAAAAGAATCTAAGAATCTATTTTCATTGCAGCCTCCAATTCTCTTCGAAAGATGCTCAATCATCTTCCAAAACCTCTCCATAACAAAACATGCTCAGAAAGCAGGTGCTGCTTGATTTAATGTGATTACACACTGGAAGCAGCACTTCTTTACCTTTCTTGTTTTTGGTCAATGAATGCTTGCAGAGAGTAAAAGAAAACTGAAATAATGAACAACATCTTAAGGGTTTTAAGCAGATTAAAACTTACATTTCTCTAAAAATAGAACCCAGATTAAGCAAACAAAAAATCACAGCCACTGCCAACAAAAAAAGAAAAAGCAGTTATGATTCCACAAGTTTACCGAACATGCGTAGCAAATGTTGAGACCCATAGATGTATGATGGAGGTGGTGGTTGATCACTCGGTGGGTAGTTCTCTGGCATCAGTTTCCAAGACAAAACCTGAACATAAAACATGGAAGTGTTGGTTATGAGATCGTTATAGCATCCTAATGAATTCAGTCTGTACAGAACTCCAAAACCTGAGACAAAGTAACTAACCTAAACACCTTTTCTCATGCAGTCCTACTCTGAGGTCCACTATACCTTTAAACATTGAATCTAGGACAATGTAACAAACACGTTACCTCATTCAATTCATTGTTTCTTCTACCTTCAAAGCCTGTAAAAACTGCACTCCCCTCTTTGCTAGGAGTCAGAGTTATAGGTGAAGACGATCCACTATGAACAGGGGTTTCTTCAAAAAAGAAACAAATATACATATATAAAACAATCTGTTTTGTGGAACAATATTGATAAAATATTAAGTATTACAACACCAGAATTCAGTAAATGCCTCTCATTCAGTTTATGGCTCACATGACATTAAAAAGGACAGGATTTACTCTTGTTTGGTGTAACAACTGTAACAGTAAAACCTACTTTTCTCCAGGTGCAAGAAGAGCTTTGGCATAGAAGTCGGGGTCTCAAGATGCCGCCGTTTAGGTTGTGGGGAAGCACTACTTTCTGACAACCTGTCACAGTTAGAGGTATGACGCGTAGAACGTCTCAGTGATTGCAGAATTTCAGGTTCAGCCTTCCTTCTTTTTGGTGTGGCTGGCTCTGCTGTTGCAGGCTGGCTGTCTGTTGACTGAGGCGTTGGTGGATTGAGCAGAGGAGGGCTTGGGGAAAGCTCCTCCTGATTTCTAGGAAACAAACACAACTTCACAGAACTGAAAAGATCAGGTGGTCTTCCCTTGAAACAGGGAGTCTCACAAATCTTGTTAAATATTTATTTGAATTACACAGCCTTCTCTCAAGAATGAGCAAGGTAACATGAGCTTATTTTAAATAACAGTTTCCTGAAGCATATTTATTTTAAAGGTTAATGATCATAAATTAAAATCACATCAAAATGTAACTTCACAAAGTTGCAGCATAAATCCAGTCAGTACAAACCCTTTTTTTGGAGTTAATTAAATAGAAATTCACAACTAGTATTCTGAATTCAGGCAAGTAATTCAGAGAGCAGCTAAACAATTTATCAAGAAGACTACTTTTAAGCCAAAGCATATGAGAAATCATGGCATTCTAAATGCATAACCACTTTCTATTGCATTTTCCTCATGAGATAAGGAGCATTACACTCTTTATAACCAACGTACCTGTTAGTAGTTGTTGAGTTCTCTTTGATAGGAAGAAAGAATTTTGATGAAGTCACCTTCTTAAATTGAGCTTGCTCATACGGATAGAGCAAAATTAACGGAAGGGTAAAGTCAAAGGTTATTCTCAGCCCATCCACCATCTCCTTACACAGCTCAACACTACAGAGAAAAAAGAAAGAGGAATTTCAGCGATGCGCATCAAAATATTCTGTTCTGTATGTAAGGGGTAATTCCTACATCTTAACTATGACATACTGATTTCATCCCTTCCCTTTGTAATAAGCGATTAAAAGCATACCAAGTTTACTGTACTCAAACAAGAGTCATCTGTCAAGAAAATGTAAGTATTTAATAGACTGAATCCCTGCCTAGAAGCCATATGCAGAATTTGAACTACAGCAGCTAAGATGCAGTTAAGGCTGTGCTTAAGAGATCTCCAGTAAATCAAGAAAAAACTGATGTATTTGCGCTAGAGCAGATCAGCTTCCAGCTGTCTGTTCCTAGTAACCAAAGTACTATATTTAGAGGCTACAAGGAATTTCTGTTTAGGTTTCTGTAAAATAGTCATGGCGTCAGGTGGTGGGCAGATACAGTGTTACAAGAAACAGGAACACCAGCATCCAGGCTAAATACAGCACTTCTCCTATCTTTGCTTCATCTGTGAACGATGAAGATAATCACTTCTCAGTTCTCCAGTACTTATATATGCATGTGGCACAATCAAACAATGTTACCAATGAGATCCAGGTTAGAAATTCTCTATCTCCCATTAAATCTGCTTAAACTAAAAAAAAAAAAAAAGAAACACCAACCAAACCACCACCTATAAGTTGGGTTAGGGCAGCACCGTGTGCAGAAATTCCACACATTTAAAAAGGTCGGTCATCATCTGTGCAGTAAGGACTGCACAATAGCATTATCAGCTCAAGCTCATCTACTAAAAGGCTCGTTGAAATTCTGAAATCATGACCTACTGAAGCACCATCTTTACTGATTAAGTCACATACATATACACCTCTAAAAATCAAAAAGTAAACACCACCTTTCATTCATGCTCCTCGTGTCTCATCTAACTTCTTGTCTGGGAGATGATTTTACAAAGAAAGTATAACTAATCTGTCATGTAATGAATGACATCAAAGTGAAACACTCATGCAGACCAAGATATTTCGGGAAATAGCATTGTTATGCAGTGCTGAAAAAAATATCCTGACTTTCATTATGTTCTATGTTTGATAAAATGCACAATTTCACATCAGTGTAGACTTAAAGGAGCAGCCTCACTTCATACTGAAAATCTTGATGAAAGAAAACTGCAAATACGCAGACTGAACACGTTGCATTTGTAGACCGGAAAAAGACGACACAGCTCAGTTGAAAAAAGCATACAAAGATGCAATCGATTTTAATAAGCAGGATTGGTGCGACTACAAACATTGAGTTTTCCTGCATTTTGACTCTAAAATTTAATAATAGATGTCATTAAAACAAATAATCTGCATTTGGAGTGCTATTAGAAATGCTTGCGTATAGTGTTTAACCCTTATAAAATCACAATATCATCACAACATAAACATTAAGACAGATAGTCCAGCCTTAAGACAGAGCATGAAATGGAAGTTAATTCTTCCTGTGGCTGTATACTAAAGCTTACTTACTTCTTCTCTGGTGGCACATAATGAAGATTCATATTAGCATGTGGAGTCACCTGATGGTGCCGAGACCTTTCGTTGGCCGAAAATGCAGCATTAATAGCAAAATGTTTCACATATGACTCCAGGATGGTTATTATATTTGTCTGGCAAGGAAGCTTCACTAGCTGAAAAAGAAACAACCAACTGATATCTTACAAAAATAATTAGTAAATATAACCATCTAAAACAGGAGCTAATGAATTTATGAGGCTTTTTAAGTCTCTACTGCACAAAGTTACTTCAGGAGTGATTAATTTCAATCTCTAAAACTACGTTTTCAATCAACTGTTTATAAATACTTAAAAAAAAAAAAACGAGGTGAACTAGAGTAACTACATTTTCAGCTTTAAAGAACCTGCACTCTGAAACAAGCCAGGAACAGAAGTGTTATGTCCTTACATAGAAGGATAACTCACTGTTGTAGCTATACAGAAGTCTGCTTCCTGCACTCTTTTTGTTCTTCCTTACGCTATCTAAGCTTTCCTTTGCAACAAAGCTCAAAGAAGGGGTTGCCATATATAAGCATTTTTGACCCCTATGTCATGAATATTAACATCACTGCTTTTATTTCATACCCGTTTTCTTCTATTAATATAGTAACAGTCTTCTTCAAGCTTCTTTTTCAAGACTTCTGGAATTTCTATGTTTATTGCTCTTTCTTCCATCTCCCTTTTCGAATGAGTGTCTTGATCTTCTTTCTACAAGAAGCCAGTGCAAGAAACAATACAGTGTTTGTGCTTATTAATATTAGTGAAAAAGAACTTCAACACATTATTTGACATTCAGTGAAGTTTTGACACACATCAGTAAAATTGTATTACTTTTATAATTAAAATAAATAAGTTTATAGCAGCTGTACTGTAAGCAACAACACCGCTTTCATATCATCTGCAAACGCAGTTTAACTTAGCATTCACCTAAGTATTTAACACAAAGGAACAAGTTTGTTATGTTTTGCTGCTTCAGATCACCTATGTTATACTGGTTTGATATCACAGGCCTTCAGAGCAACTACTTATGCTGAACTCTGCTTTTGCTAAAGCAGATGTTTTTCCTTGAAGTTAGCCTTCTGTATTTTAAAGGCCAGCACTGATAGGCTCATTTCACAGTAAAATACAAAAGCTACCAAGATGCTACTGCTGTATCCAACCTCAGTAGACCAGTAAGATTTTACAGCACCTACAAAAGCAGACAATATAGTTTGTTTTCTCCACACAGACCTTATGTGTTGCAAGGGAGAAAAAAGAAGCAAATGTGTACTTACAGATTTCTATCAAAATTCTACAATATGACATCATCTGTAACTTTCAAAAACTCAACCGCAGTAGACAATTTACATTTAAATTACAGTTAAATCACAGAATCATAGAATGGTTTGGCATGGATGGGACCTTTAAGATCATCTAGTTCCAAACCCTCAGCTATAGGCAGGGACACCTCCCACTATACCAGGTTGCTCAAAGCCCCATCCAGCCTGGCCTTGCACCTAAAGGGAGGGGGCATCTGTAGCCTCACTGGGCAACCTGTTCCAGCATCATCATCATCATAGTAAAAAATTTCTTCCTAATATCTAGACTAAATCTATTCTCTCTCAGTTTAGAACCATTTTCCCCTCATCCCATCACTACATGCACTTATAGAAAGCCCCTCCTAGCTTTCCTGTAGGCCCTCTTCAGGTACTGGAAGGTCACTGTAAGGTCCTCCCAGAGTCTTCTCTATGCTAAAGAAACTCAACTCTCTCAGCCTGTCCTCATAGTGGAGGTGCACCAGCCCACTGATCATCTCTGTGGCCCTTCTCTGGACCTGCTCCAACAGCTCTGCATCCCTCTTGTGTTGGGGGCCCCAGAACTGGACATAGCACTCCAAGTGAGGTCTCACATGAGCAGAGTAGAGGGACAGAATCACCTCCCTCAGTCTGCTGGTCATGCTTCTCTTGATGCAACCCAGGATACAGTTGGCCTTCTGGGCTGCAAGTGCGCACTGCTGACTCATGTTGTGTCTTTCATCAACTGACACTCGCAAATCCTTCTCCTAAGGGCTGTTCTCAAGCCATTCTCTGCACAGTCTGTCTGTGCTTGGGATTGCCCTGACACAGATGCAGGACCTTGCACTTGGCCTTGTTGAACTTCCTGAGGTTGGCATAGGCCCATCTCTCAAGCTTGTCCAGGACCCTCTGGATAGCATCCCTTCTCTCTAGTGCGTCAACCGCACCACTCAGCTTGGTGTCATCCACAAACATGCTGAGGTCTGCACTCAATCCCACTGACCATGGACCATGTTGCCTGCAAAGATGCTAAATAACACCGGTCCCAGCACTGATCCCTGAGGAACGCCACTCATCACTGGTCTCTACTTGGACACTGAGCCATTCACTGCAGCTCTGTGAGCATGACCATCCAGCTAATTCCTTATCCAGCAGGTGGTCAACCCTTCAAATCCATTTTTCTCCAATTTAGTTTGACCCTGTCAAACGCTTCACAAAAGTTCAGGCAGATGACGCCAACTGCTCTTCTTCTATCCACAGATGCTGCAACTCCATCATAAAACACCAAGTTCATCAGGCATGACTTGCCTTTGGTGAAGCCATGTTGGTTACCACCAATCACCTCATCTTGATTTCCCACGTGCTTAGTAGGGCCTTCAGGAGGATCTGCTCCATGATCTTGCCAAGCACAGAGGTGAGACTGACCGGCCTGTAGCTCCCTGGGTCTTCTTTTTTTCCCTTTTTGAAAATGGGGATTATGTCTCCCCAGCTCAAACCAGTGGGAACTTCACCTGATTGCTATGACCTTCCAAATATGATGGATAGCGGCTTGACAACTTCAGCCACCAGTTCCTTCAGAACCCATGGATGGATCTCATTGAGTCCCATGGACTTGTGCACCCTCAGGTTCTTCAGATGGTCTCAAAGCTGATCTTCACTTACAGCAGGCAGATCTTCCTTCTCCAACTGCTTACCTTTGTTTTTTGCAGCTTGGGCAGTGTGACTCTTCACCTTACCAGTGAAGACCAAGGCAAAGAAGCCATTGAGAACCTCAGCTTTCTCTATATTCCTTGTGACCAGGTCTCTAGTTTCCTTCCTGAAAGGGCCCACATCTTCCCTGGCCTTCCTTTAATCACTGATATACCTGTAGAATTTCTTCTTGTTCCCCTTTATGTCCCTGGCTAAATTTAATTCTATTTGAGTTTTAGCTTTCCTAACCTATGTAAGCCACCAACTGTGACTTATATGTCCTTCATTTCAATTTCTCCAACATTTTAAATACTAATAGATAATACTGTCAATGAGACAATAAATATACCATTTCTGTCCTCTCTTCTATGTCACTTTCTTCACTTTTTATTTCTTCATCTGTTCCTTCATCACTGTCATCAGAAGAACTACTTACAGCTGTGTAAAAGAGATTTCAGATATTTTTTACATTATTACATTGCACAGGCCTAAATTAAAAATAACAACTTGTTATATTTATATGTTATTAGGATTGTTCATTCTTATTAAGCACACGTGGTATTTACAGCACACAATAAGCTTCATGAAAATGGAAGACAAGAAGTTTACAGAAGTACTTCTACATCCCTTCTAAATGAAACACGCAGTTCAAAAAGTCTCTTTATATTGCTGTATACACACAAATATTTTCAGTTTTTTAATTGAACTTCAGTTCTGAATATGAGATTAATGTATTAACTATTCAATCAGGAGACTGCCAGAACATCAATGAAGTGCCAGTGCTCTTGCTGGTTTCCAGGTTACAAAGAAAAGTGAATTGAAAGAGGTGGCTTAAGAGTGAAATCAAGCAGTCAAATTAGAAAAAAAAAAATCTTATTACCACTCTCCCCACAAGTACACAGGAACATTAGCAAGGAAAGTGAGTAATTTCTTTACACCACAGAAGGAAAACTAGGGACTTCTTGCACCTAGTAAACAGAACAGTAAATACTAAACAAAACTGCATTAAGCTCTGATATCACTGACTGGAAGAGTTGAGTTGACGGGAGAAAAAGTCTCTGGAACACAAGAAGAAACATGGTACCCCAGCCTAAGAGATGCTTAACACGAAACATTGCGCTCACTCTTAATATGACTGCCTCAGTATAGTTCCATGACACTCACGTCATTCTAAAAGCAAGTTCAAGTGCTCGCTATACCCCTAGCTCAAAGTTAAAGGCATTATGCTAGTAACTAAAGAATAAAAACAAACTCACTTTTTTCGCTATTATGATCATTTTCCTCAGCAGGAAGGCTTTTTAAAACAGAGTCAACGCCAGGCAGCCTGCAACGTCTCTTCTTTCTTCCTTTTCTTCTCCTATAGAGCATAAAACAGTTCACTTAAACTTGGCCAATCTCATTTAATTTGTTTATCTTAGCTAACATCATTACATGAAAACACACAGGATGCATATGTTTGGGTTACTTTCATGAATTAACATTGAAATAATTTGGGCAATGCTCATTTTAGAGTAGATACCTTCACTACCTTATATTTGTCTTCTCAAGCTGATCCTCAAGCCATGTTTAATTGATATTAAATTACTGCCTCTGGCTCAAAAATACCTCAGGCGTTCCTAAGTTGCTTTTCAAGTACATCTCTTTGAGAAAATGTAGTTCCAAAAAAAGGGCATTTAACAGCAATAGTTAAGAATAACATATAGTTATTAAATGTAGACAACACTTGAACAACATTAAAACACTGAACAACATCTAAACCTACATGTTTAGTAACAACATGTAGGTATGCACCTTAGAATGAAAGAGAAGCTCCCAAGAACGTGCTGACTGTACTGAACAGGTATGTACCATCTACAGGATGAGCTTAGACATCAAACTCACTTACATACACCTATAAAAGTAGCTGTTTGAATCTGGAAATGAATCTCTTCTTCATCCTGAGACCAAAAGTGTTACTTACATGCGAGCCACAGCCTTTCGTGCCAATTTACGCTGTAATCTGCGATTTTCGTCGGTATCACGAAGGACATGATCTTCAGCTGCCCATCTATCCCAGCTAAGAAGTGGTCAAAAGAAAATTATTAATGGCTTAAATACATCCCATTCATAACTGTTGGTAAATTAATACATGATAAGTGTAAGAAATACTATTTTAACATCATTCAGAAGCAACACTGAGTTGCATTCTTCAGTATTCACATGGCTTCCACACTGACACTGCTATGTCGAGGCTTGAGAGCTTTTAGACATCACATGGTGGTGTTTGAAACACCGATACATGCTATAGACCATGGTCAGAGACTGCACTCATTTAACCACAATAGGCAAACTACCTAGGCCTAGGTCTAATGAAGGACAAAAATCTTTTTATTAATGGAAACCTAGAAGCCACAGTATACACTGTATACACAGTATACAGATATCCCATAAAGTTTAAACTGATGGTTATCAAACTGATCCATTAATACTTAAAGACAGAAACCAATCAGTCAATACATGCAAATATATTAAAAGCATTCATAGATTAAACATACTCATACAAACATTAGTTCTTCGACATTCTACGTAACATTTTTATCTGCCAAAAAAAAAAAAAAAGGAAGTAATGAAAGAACTAAAATTAGGTATACAGGTTCTCACCTTCTGTTCCAACCGTTAAAATGGATTAGATATTCTGGAATCTTTCTGCCTTTCTCATCTTTACCAACAATAATATCAACGATCTGAAACAGTGAACAGCACATATTATAAGGCTTGAAGAAAGCGAACTTCTGAATATTTAAGGAATTTATACACACAGAAAAAAATGTTAAATTATAGACACCTAGAATTTTGTCATTGACTGCTTATATGAGAAAAATATATAAATTATACTAATGGTGAGCAGAAGTTGCTTTTTTCATCAGGCACTTCTAAAGTGCTGCTAGCCATCTTCATCCTGTCCTCAGGACAGGATGTTTTCAAGACAATGTGATACTGCGTTGCTCTACAGCAATATGGATGTGTAGATAGACTATACCTCTTCAGGAAGCAACAGCACTATACGTAAACCTCAAAAACACTGTTCTCCTGAGCACATAATCTAGCTCATAAAACATTTCTGTGTTTCAATGTGAGCTTTTGTTTCTCCCTCTTTCACTTAGGTAAAATGACAGAATCACAGAATGGCTTGGGTTGGAAGGGACCTCAAAGACCACCTAGTTCCAGCTCCAAAAATCATCTCTCAGGCACCCACAGGTTTATTTTGACCAAGTCAGGTCAAAGTAGAACCAAAAATCATTATTTACGCCAGAGGGATTTTCTGAACAGTTGTTTGGAGAGGAGGCTTTCTTAATCTTTCTGTCATTAGCAAGACACACAGATGCACTGCATTACATACTCTTTTTTTTATCTGTTTTCTTCTCAGAAAAGAGAGATTCAGTATTTAAAAAAGAAAAAAAAATGTACAAACAGCCAGTCAAAAGAGAAACATATTTCACAATGGATCGTTAAGAAGATCAACAGGACTACTAAAAACAAAGGAATCATCCCACCCTCACGTGAATGGGTGCACCACATACTTCAAGGTGCAGCCAGCGGATAGGCCAAGGGAATGTTCAATTTCAGAGCCCAGAATGTAAAGAACTGCTGAACCAAGGAGAGCTTTGATGGAGCTCAGGGTATTTGAAAGATGAAGGTACTATCAAATTTCTGCTCTGCGGTTGCCTCTAGGGCCTGCATTGATGGCTGTTGGGATGGATGGAACATAACAATATGTGAAGAAACACAAGGAGAGCTCAAATTATCACAGAAGACTGGAATTCCTGCGGAAAGAACTCTGGAAAACACTAACCTACACCACTAGTGAATTCCCAGCACAAAAGTACGATATGGTCAAGAATCCAGCTGTAACGCTCCTTTTTGCCCCTCAGTGGGCAAGAAAAAACAGCAAACAACTCCCCACCACATACAGTGGAACCATTTACAGGTTCAGAACATATCACTTTGGATTGAAAAATCAGCTCGTGTCACACCAGCACTCCCAGAAGCACTGGATCTACTACACAAAGCCCCACAGTAACGGCAGCTACGCAGGAGGCCAGGCCCGCAACGCAGTCACCTGACGGACTGCCACTGGAGATCGCCGCCCACTGCTTACAATGGTATTTCTGCGCGCTCTCCCGCCGCACTCACACCCTTCTGATGGGGAAGGCAGGGCGGCAAGGGCAGGGAGCAGGGAGGCTGATGAGCCACGCTATACTACAGGCAGAAGGAAAAAAACGGAGCTGCTCAGTAGTGTCCAGCCGCGGCCGGAAAGCGGGGTGGCACTGCCAGGGCCGCACGGAGGGGCAGCGCCGCTCCCCGCCTGAACAAAACACAAGGCCCCGGCTCCGCCCGCCTCTATCAGCGGGGCCGGGCGGCACTCGAACGGCCAGGCCGAGGGAGCGGCTCTGGGGGCTTGGCCACAGACACAGCAGCGCTCGGGCACCGGACGGGACCCGCCCGCTCCCAGCGTCCGAGCCTCGCACCCAAAGGCAGCGGCGAGGCCGCCCCGCCCGCTCGCGGTTGTCTCCGAGGCCGCGTCCCTCTTCCGCCCCTCCTCCTCCCCCCCGCCCCCCCGCGCGCGCACCCGGAAGCGGAGCGGCGGGAGCGCGCGGCGCACCGACGACGGAGCGTTAAGGGCGGCCCCGCCTCCCCGTGGGCCGGGGTTGAGGGGCAGGGTGTGAGCGCGGCCGGTCACCTTGGCATCATAGAGCACTTTGGCCTTGGTGGGATCGGGCTCGAAGCAGAGAACTCTCTCCCCCCGGTGGAACTTAAATTTCATTCCCCGCGAGGTCATTTGTTCATCATGGCGCAAAGGAGAGCGCCCCGCCCCGCCCGCCGGGGAGGTGCTGCCGCTGGCCCCGCCCTCTCCGGCTCCTCGGGCGGAGGCGGTGGGGCGATGGGGTGGCGGGCTGCCGGAGGGTAGCGGGGAGGGGTCTGTGGTGGGTGCCCTGACTCTGCTGGTTAAAGCGAGAGCCGTCCTCCGCTGTCAAGATGGCCATTTCGACACCTCCAGGGGGAGTGACTCCCTGGGTGGCCTGTTCCAGCACTTCCCCGCTCTTTCTGAGAAGAAATTATTCCTGATATCCAACCTGAACCTCCTCTGGTGCAACTTGAGGGCATTCCCTCTCGTCTGGCCACTTCAGTCTGGCCGCTCGCTGCCTGGTGCTAGTGGGAAAAGAGGCGTAAGTTAACCTTCCTGAGCTGGAGACTGACAGGTGTGCTACGTGAGGGGATAGGGAACTGCCAGTGTGCTACCAGGTTTCTGACAGAAAGAGGTGAGGGAGGATATCCAGAGAATGAAGTTCTGAGAAAGTGGCTGCTCCTTTATCTTGCTGATAAGATTGAGAGAAGTGCAAAAAGAAGAATATTCTTGGAACTGTACAGGATCTTGCTGCCACTCAGGTTAAAAAGCAGGCTCCAAAAATCATAGAATCGTAGAATGGTTTGGGTTGGAAGGGACCTTTAAGATCATCTAGTTCCAACCCCCTGCTATAGGCATGGACACCTCTCTCTAGACAGTTGCTCAAAGCCCCGTCTAACCTGGCCTTGAATGCCTCCAGGGAGGGGGCATTCACACCCTCACTGGGCAACCTGTTCCAGTGTCTCATGTAGATGTGATATGGACTGCAGAAAGTACTATTGAAGTTCCTTTTATTTTATTTTATTTTATTTTATTTTATTTTATTTTATTTTATTTTATTTTATTTTTTAAATGGGAAGTGGTGTTGTGCAGCTATGGAACAATAGCTGTTGTCCAGGAGTTACCATGCTTAAAGAAGAAACAACAGCAGAGGAAACTGAACAACAAACTTCTGTTTGTATCCTGACCTCTGACCTGATATGCCATTGACAGTAGTCAGACTAGGCGATCCTTCAACCATTTCTGCCCAAAATAGCCCTGTGTTTTGTCCTGTTGTCTTCTTCCTCCTCACTGCTCATTATTTCCAGACACTGCTTCTCACTGATCTCACCTCAGCCTCTATTCACCATAGCCCCACTCAGGCTGCTTTTCTTTTTGACCCACATTTCTTCTTGTTCAGGTTTTCTCTTGAGATAAGGAGTATCTGCTTTTATCTCCCTTAGCCACCTGGCTGCACATAACCCTTGCCAGCATGTCCCCCACTTTGCCAGATCTACTGGAAGATTTTAAAAAATTTGGACACGGGATGCACTTAACAAAAATCCATCCAGAGGGAGCTCTGAGAGCATGAAGGTGGGCACGTTGAAGAAACATTGGCTCTGTGATAGTGTTACACAAAAAATGCCTAGATCTACCAGAATATTAAATACAAGCTGTCAATTTTCAAAAGTACCAGTTTCTCAAAAGGGAGGACGGCCAAATGGCTGTGCGAAATCAACAGGAAAAAAAGCACTCGGAAAATGGGTGTTGTACACGTGCATGTACATATTGCTTGTGCAACATTTGTGAAGAGTTGTAGTTGTCATGTGTATAGCATATAAACAAAAGGCCCAATGCAAGATATATCAGGTCTAGCAAAGCTTGAAACAGAGCTCCTCACTTGCATCCAGCAAGTCCCTTAGAAGTGTGTATATACATATATATATATAAAAAAGTAAACGGCTGTGGTGCTTCATCAGGTTCAGCTTCTTTGGGGTCAAGGTCCAAAATGCTGAGGAAAGGGACACGACTGCTGAGCTTGCTGAGAACTGCCAGTAGAGCAGTACTTGCTTAACATCTCCAAGCCACGGGATGAGCTGACCCAGTGCATATTTTGATGAGATTCCCAGGACACTATATAGCTTGCAGGGAAGAAATATGATTTAAGAGCTCCTCTGGGAGACAAAGCGGCCTGAGAGAGGAAATCCACGCCTGCTGTCAAGACACCCTGCCAAAGGGCACCCCAACGGATCATGAGGGCTAAGAGTTTCATGAGGAAGCATTTCAGCTGCCTCACATACTGCAGCTCAGAAGACGTATTGCAGGCAGCCTCGTGGTCACAGTTTTTATTTTAACAACACAACCAGCGCTGTTTGTTCTATGGCACTGGAGAGGGCTCCCAGCCTTGCTGCTACCACACAACA
Source organism: Pavo muticus (assembly GCA_016647715.1). Taxonomy (NCBI): domain Eukaryota; kingdom Metazoa; phylum Chordata; class Aves; order Galliformes; family Phasianidae; genus Pavo; species Pavo muticus. The sequence continues at coordinate 33,747 of JACDJE010000041.1, read as the reverse complement.
TGGCAGTGGACTCAGGGCATTCTGGGAGCTGTAGTCCAGCCATAAAGGCCGGGTCCCTCCCTCGCACCAGAGGGATAAAATATTCAAGCGTGTTTGTTCAGGTATCAATTTAAGTATTTTCAGAGATGCTGCTGTTCAAGCTGACTATTAATGATATCATGAAGATCCTGTATGTGTAGAACACAAATTGCAAAAGTGAATTTCCAGAAGGAATGATAGAGACACACACACTTTGCTTACAGTTAGTAGTAAATTTCCAGTGGTAGGTTGATCTAAATCACTTTAAACTGTAGGATATAGCTGTTTCTAATAGAAACAACAAAGGACTGACTCTCAAACGCTGGCAGGTCACCAAGCAAAATACACAAATTTGCAAGACACACACTGGCTCTGAAGGATTTGCTACTTATTTCATCAATGTTTTCTTCTTGTCTGGATGAAAGAATACTCCATAAGACATGAGTGAGACCTCTGAATATGATTACATATGGAAAGAAGTCTAGGAGGAGCCTTTTCAGCAAAATCCTGGCAGAAAGTTTGCCTAAAGCAGTGATCAAGGACACAGTTTTCTGCTGTGTTTGAGATTTGATGTGTAATTAATAAACAGTTTTGCCTTCAAGGAGAACCAGTTCCATTAACAGCTTCTCCTTCAGTGAGCAAACTGTATTTTCCTAGATATCAAATGACTGCTTAGATCATGTTTAGCAGAAGTCTGTTACGTATGGATATTTTTTTATTTTTTAATCTTGTAATATCATGAAGACACACTCAGTTATTTTAACAAGATACATATCATTGTAACAGTTGTTTCAATCCTCCCTGAGCTTCATTATTTTGCATGGGATTATGTTAGGTTGGCGGATGTGTAGTTACCTGGGTCATCCAGTTGCTTCAGTGCTTAGCCTGCACACACTGAATGGGGAGACACACCAGTCAAGGTAGCAAAGGTCAGTGGTGTACTCAGCAGTGCTTGCGTGTATTCCAGCATCCACAGTGTTAGTACACTTCTTCTAAATGTCGGTGGAACATCAACTCCATTATACTTAACCGATCAATATTTTTAAGCCCTTAGTGAGTTTTTCTTTAAGATTCCTCCTCTATTCCTTCGGGCTAGGAAATGCCAAGCAGAATTTTTAGGCATTCTGAGGGTATGTTGGCTTCATGAATCTCTCACTGTATTGCTTAGATTGAAATCCCTAAAGATTATGTAATTTTTTTCCTACACCTTCATTTAGCAGTGGTCACCTGTATAAGCCATATTGTGTGCTTTGTTTGTTAGAAAGCAAATAAATCTTGCTGAATTGTGACACATGGAAAACATGATATCTGCACTTCAATGAAGTAATAGGCCAGTCATGTTCTCCTTGAAGTTAATAAAAATTAACTTAAACACCAACATAATACTGGCCTACATTTTTTGAGGTAATCCTCAAAAAGCTCAAGTGGTAAATGTTTAAGGAAAGAAACACATTTATCCAATATCTCTACAAACTAATTGTTTCATTTTATTAAGGCAAGGCCTGTTCTTTTCAAACCTCCTAAGTTAAGCTCTGGCACTTAGGCTCATTTTGGCTGTTTACATTGGCTTCATAAACCTTCAGCCCAAACAGAGAAAAAGAATGAAGGTTTCTTCCCATGAAACATCTCCAGAGAGACATGGCTTAAATGAAGTGTACTTCCTCCTTCTACGTAATAAAATGGAGAGATCTTAAAAAAACACCATACATATGAATATCCCACCTAATTTACTGTGATGCTACCGGCATCTCTGGCAAACACAGGGCTTGGCTTCCATAAACTACAAATAGTGGGGTGATTGGTAGCTGTGGGGGATGTTCCTCCTAATGTTTATGTTTGGGTATCTGTTTCAAACTGAGAAGTTTCAGGCAAAGCAGTTGGTTGCTTCTAGGACAGAGCTAACATCTGTTGCATGATGTACCTTGGGGAGTGTGAGGGTGGTGAAAGAAGAGAATGCTGGGCAAGGGAGAGGGAAGGGAGGGAGGTTGATGTGGCCTTTGCCTGGTTTGTAATACCTCTGAAATGGGCTCCAGCATATGCCTTTCTCCTGATCTGGATACTGTCTGGGACAGCTCTGGTTGACATGAGCCAAAGCTTACGATGAAGCATAATGAGCAATTAGCAGCTCTGTGCTTAAGCTCCATTCCAGGCCATTTTTTTTCTAGTGTTGTAGACATAGCCTTAGAGACCTTTGGGCAAAAAAACATTACGCTGTACATGATTGGTGGAGACTTGTTTAATTTTAGAAGGTCCCAGACCAGGGTTCCCTAAAGCAGCTTAAGAAAGTTCTGCTTCTGGTTCTTTTCTCCTCCACCACAGTCAGCTGTCCTGGCACAACTGTGTGCAGCAGGGAGGCTGATCTGAAGAATCAGAATGGATTGAGATCTTATAGCTGTACCAAAATTGGGCCTGGGCTGAAATGCAAACAATATGTAGTAAGAAATATTCTTTAAAAAGAAAAAAAAAAAAACAAAAGCCTCCAGGTGAACATCCCAATTACATTATGTCAAGATTTTTTGCCTTGGTTTCTGGCTTGTAAAATCACAGATTTACAGAACCATAGGGGTTGGAAGGGAACTCTGGAGATCATGTAGTCCCACCCTCTGCTAAAGCAGGTTCACCCAGGTGGGTCTTAAATATCTCTAGACAAAGGAGACTCCACGTCCTCTCTGGGCTGCCTGTTCCAGGGCTCTGTCGCTCTGACAGTGAAGAAGTAGTTCCTTGCATCAGTATGGAACTTCCTGTGTTCCGCTTTCTCCCTGTTGCCCATTGTTCTACTGTTGCTCGCCAAAAGTAAAAGGGTGATTATATTTCAAGGTCAGCAGTTCTTTGTTCAGAACAGGTTCAAAACGTGCAAAAAATGATGCATGTTTAACAAAGCACAGAAAAGCAAATGTAACAAATGCACTACCTCAGAGCTTTTCAGTCAGCTGAGCGTGCTTGTTCTGAGAAAAACTTGACCACAGTGTGGTCAATGAAGCTACAGATTTTAAGGGAAAAAGAGTGTATGAAATATTCATAATCACACATAATTCAATGGCTGTTCACTGAGGCTTTGCAAATGTGCAACCCCACCCACAATAAGGAATGTATGCAACATCTAGCTGATTTCTTGCACTACCTTGCATTGCTATAGAGGACAAAGACTGCAGAGGAAGAAGAAGTAAGGTATTTATACATACCAGATACCGTAAAGATTAATTGTCTGTAGTATCAAATGCTGTCTTTCTGGGTATTAGTATTGTGCGTGTTTTGGTTTGGGAAAAAAAATTGCTTTCTTGGAATCCAAGCCTCCATTATTACTGGCCTTCACACTGAGACATCATAAATAATGCAGAAAGCTGCTACCCCAAAGTCAGGAGCTTGGAACGGATAAAGAAAATACAGCTCCTATGGCTGCCTTGTGTCCGGAGAAGTGCTGAGCCAGGCAGAGTGCAAGGGCATGTGCAGTTCAAGTGGGGAGGGAACAGCTCCAGCACAAGAGCTAGGTAAGTAAGAGCTTTCTAGCAACACAGTGAAGTAGGACCCTGCTCTCTGAGGTCTGGAGCAATGGGTTTCTGGATGCATGGAGCATGGTGGGACTGTGGACCAGAACATATCCTCAGCTGACAAAGCAGGTATGACAGAGGGTATGAAGGGCATGGCATGCCTTAGGACTCAGCCTTCTGCATTCTGCAGTGCTCACAACACAGAGAAAATTGTGGGGTTTTTTTGGTTGCTCTTCATTTTAAAGCCACTCCCTTGATGCAGATGCTTGCAAGGAGGCAGTCCCTTGATGTAATATGCAGTCCTTGAGTTTAACCTGCTGCAGAGACTAAGATGAAATCCTTGGCTCTTTCCTATGAACTTTTCAACCCCAGCAAGCTTTCTTTTCTCTTTTCCTCCATTTCTTATTTAACATTTTTGACTCTTTGTGCTCTTCCAGTGCATCCTTTTTTGTCACCTGCTACCACTTGATTTTTCTCAAGTCTTTTCCCCACATGCTGCCTATGTTTGCAGGGTGGGAAGAGCTGAAATGACGTTCTGTTTTCTAAAGTAATGGGCTGATATCCATCCCTGTCATGGAAAATTAATGAGAAAATTTGCACCTGCATTTTCACAAAAGCTTCTTTTTTATTCCTGCTCTGCTTTTCAAATAAGAACCTTGAAAGCATCTCCCTGAGGCTTTCTAGTAGTGCTCAGGAAAGACTTCCATCAGCATAAGTTTCATGCAAGCATCTCCCACCCTGTCCGTGCTACAGTTTCTAGTCTCCTCTTGTAGCCTTCAGCTTCCCACACCTGCTTCCCTTCTTGGTGCACAGGGTTCTTAGTTATGTTCATTTCATATAGGGTATTTTGGGGTGAGTCAGAAAGGGCATGTGGAGAGGAGCGTAGGCACTGGGTCAATATTTCTCCTCATGTAGCTGTAAGAGTACAAATTGGCAAGTCATTAAAGTTACTGATACTAAAATTTGACCTTGTGCACTTATTCAAAGAGTCAATAAGGTTGATGTGAAGCATGGGGAGGCAAACTGCACTTTTCCTTATGAAATTATGTTCCGCAAAGACTGCCAACACGTTGCATATCTTCAGTTTATATGCTGATAGAGTAAAATCCTTCGTTTCATAAATCCATACTTTTGCTAAGCTATTCTCTGCAGTCATCTTTCTCCAAAGTACAGAGGGGGAGGAGACTTTAAAAAAAAATCTTTTTTGATAGATAACAGTGTTGATGGTCACCACCACTTTCTGCTTCTCCCTTTACTTCTGTACCTGTACATTGAAAAAGTCAGGCACAGCAGGGTGCCAAATGCCATGGTGCAGAGTGCCACTGAAATATGTTGCAGCACGAGTGTCCAAGCTTTTGGCTTGCCTGAGCTGCACTGAGTGAAGAGGAATTGTCTATAAGGCAACATCTATGAAGGTTGCTCTGTAAAAAAGTAATGCCTCCTAATTGTTGTCATGGAAATTACAACAGATACAAAAAGCACAATAACACTGTTTCATAGAGCAAATTCTCAGCTACAAAACACTCTTTTTCAACATATTCACCACCGTTAGCTATTATGTTCACCAGCAATGAATAAGGGCCTGCATGCCGTGATCATAATGATCTGCACCAGCAGAGGTGACCCACTGTCACTGTCGCCACTGGTGAAATTCACCACCCAACATCTCACTGTGCTCACGTCCACTGTTTGGTTTCCAGAAACGTTCAGCAAGTGTCAGTGGTTGTCAACAGATGCCATTTTTACTGCACAAAGGAATTCATTTCCACTCGTTTGCTTCATCTGCACTGCCACATCAGATGCCGTTGTGTCATTTTGCCCCTCTGCTGCCATCTGTCACACATCAACAACATGTAGTGGATACTGGTGAGAAGGTTCAACCTCTACTGCCATACCACCTACATCTGCCTCTGTCGTTGTGGGCCAGTGTCATAAAATAGGAAGCATTACTTTTGGAGCAGCCCTCATAAAATATATAATATAGTTAATGTATATAAGTAACAAAACATGTTTTTTTGTTGTTGTTTTTTTTTTTAATTAAAACGTATAAAAAAAGAGAGCAACAAAACCATAAAAATAATGGGATATGTGATCTTATTTTTGGCTTATGAAAGTCTGTCAAAGAGGCATGGTCAGATTTTTGATTGCAAGTCTTGCACATTCCATTTGAAAATTCACAGGAAACGTATGTATGTCAAATGAAAATGGAGTTGCAAATAAATTGATCATTTTTTCGGCAGTCTTGAAACCTGCTCTCAAATTCCTGTATCAGAATGGAAAGCATGGCTGCATATATTATGCTGTTCACAGAACTGTGTTTAGCCAGTGTATCAAAATGCACGAAGTTAATTGCCATAACTGAGTTAGCACTGCACTGCACCCTCCTCGTGTCCCAGTTTCAGCCCAGATGGTGCCGATCACACACGAGTGTGTGGCTGGTGCTGAGCGATGGGTGTGTACCTAGAGCCGTGTTACAGCATTCATTAAATGTTAAGCTGTCTCTGGTACTGCAGGATCTTGAGTATACAATTTATGGTATATCTGTGCAAAAAGGCTACCGGGGTAACCTTTGGAAAACACAAATTAAAATACCTGGAGTAATACAGAATGCATTCCTTGGAGCGTGCTTAAAAGTTTTTCCTTTTACACGAGAAGAGTTCTTTTGAATTATTTTTAAACAGACTGATACGGAAAAAAAATCCATACTGAACAAGTTATTTCTTAATCCACTTTTATTCTTTTCTTTAAAGAAATGATGGCATAAGTAACTCTGATTTTGAAGTTTTAAAGTCACGCTTCCTCAGATATATAATTTTTCCTGTAGTTTGATATTTTTCATACTTTATTTGACCCATGTGCTTTTAAGTGACTTTTTTCATGATTCACAGAAGTCTTTTAGGCATCTCCTGTGATATTTAGACCCTGAACATAAATTTCTGTAGTCAAAGCATTTGGGGGATGTGTGTTTTCTTTTCTTGCTTGCTTGGATAACCCCAAAATAACTTCAGTTTGAAACTTGGCATGTAGCTACTTTGGAACAGAATGCAATTTTTCTGATTGCTCAGAGAAAAAAATTCTCTCTGACAGAGTAAGGATCGCAATACTGCTCCCCACATGGTGTGTATTTGCAAAGTAGTTTGGTAGTTTGGAGTGGCAGACTTGGCTTCATGGGGAATAACCAGGAATGGTCTTCGCTGTCCTCACAGTGAGGATCTGACTAATGGGTTTTGGAAAAATGAATGTAAGGAGGGGTGGAGTTCTGGGAGCAGTTATACCTCTTCTCACATTTTCTTCTGCTCTTCCCAAATTGGTGGAATAAACTGAGACAAATTGCTGCTGGCAGACAATCTGTAGTGTTGTAGCCCTGGTTACGATTATAAAATGCTGGACATTTGGCATGAGGTGGAGGTCAGAGGTGGGCTTATGAGTCAAGGACCGGGAGCGGTGAGCAACAGATGGTGTGGGAAAGAACTCATGGATCCCAGCAGATCTCTGTGAATGAAGCCAGTGCAGCGTGAAACCCCACCCTGCAGCCTTTCTTTTGCGTCTAAGCTGTGAGTGACTTGGAAACCAGCTCAGAAACACAGTGCAAACGTTCTCCATCCCTTCTGCCCTCTCAGTCCATCCTAATTAAGTAATAAAGAAGGCTAGGAAAACCAGTCTGCAAGTGGGAGTGAAAAAACAAAGGTTTCTTGTTTGTTTGTTTGTTTGTTTTCTCCAGTCCCTCATTGTCAGTGACTTTCTCCCATTGCTGAGAGTACCACACCACATCCAGTGATGCACTGACTTTCCTTCAGGCCTCTGTGAAGGTTGTTTGACTGAGTATAAATGCTACTGTGAAAGTAATGATTGGGAATGATTTTGCAGGTTGGGACATTCTCCCAGGAAGCGCGACCTGCATCTGTGCCTGCCGTGGTCAGTGCTTAATTATACATGGGAAATGAGAAGTGCCAAGAGGAAAACTCATGTTAGCCTGGTCCCTTAGCTGCTGGCTGCATCAGTTCCTCCGTTTTGAAGAAAGGTGGATTTGGATTTCTAAGGTAGAGAAAACACCACAGCCACCATCCGTCCCATTTTACATGCGTGCTGTTCAAGGGGCTAGCAATAAGACATCTGATAGGTCTGTAATTTTTTTTTTCAATCAAACCTATCTAATAACTTAATATTTAAATTAATTTTAGTACAGTCAAACATTTATTTCCCAACTAGTCTGATTTTTTAATTTTCATTTGTTCAATTTTAGATATAAGCTTTGTTATTTTAGCAAAATAAATATTCCCACCTGCTTTGTACATAGATATCAGGAGATCTTATATGCTAAATTAAAAAAAAAAAAAAAACAACCCTTAATCTTGTCTATTACTGAGGCTGTTATCACTGGCACATGGAGAATTAAAAATGTCATGTGCTGTCAAGCCTTAAGTTATTCATTTCTCAGCATATTTATTTTGTTCTAAATGAGTACGTCTTTGTTCCTTCTTGTCTCTTCTGCCTTCTGTTATTAGTGTGCCCTTGACTAAACAGCTTTTCCCAGGGAGGAATGGTTCATTTAAAGAAAGTACAGTGCAATTTGCTTATTTTGCCATTTGCAAATACAACTATCGAAGGTAATACACCTCAAAAAGAGAGAGCAGGAAAGCTTTTCTGCTGCTGGGCTATTATATTCTTTGGTTCTTATGCTGGAGGCCCCAGAAATAAGCAAACAAATAAGCCCATGTTTGAAATTCTTCATTTTGTTGGAAAAGAAGCAGAAACTAAACTCAGTTCCTACTCAGCAGAGCATATTAGAATGTGCTGAAATATTAGTATCTGCTTAAATGTCTGGCCTAAACTGTGCCTAAATCTTTCAGATTAAGAAAAATTAATTTTTTAGAAAGAGAAAACTTCTTAGTTGTTCTTCCAGTCATTACATTAGTGTGTGTAATTTAGAGAGATTTAGAGACAAGCTGGAAAATGGGAAATGCACATGCCCTGGTTAAACTAGATTTACAGGAACACTTTGATATGGCTCCATTTAATGGACTAGTTAAACTGAAGGCAGCAGGGGATCCTGCTTGAACCATGGGAAAGAATAAAAAACTTGGCTACAAGACAAAAGAAAATACAGAGGGGAAAAATGCATTTTTGCCTGATAAGGAAAAAGAGGAAGCACTAAACAATTTTCTTATAAGGCCTATTGTTATTACCTGTCTTCCTAATAAAAAGTAGATCTTGAGAGAGAAAAGTAAGTTACACTCTTTAGCCTGATATTGATCTGGAGCCCCTTCTCGTTGCAGGAAATCGAATGAGACGATATAAACTGACCTGGTCAGACCCATGAAGTTTTGAGGCAACAGCTCTTCAAATTATATTTTCATCTATAAGCATGGCTTTTCCACTTGACTTTAAAATGGTGCAAATATTTAAATTCCCAAGTCAGCAAAATAGTTTGCAATTGTTTATGTTATGGTAACTGAACTTGATACACTGCTAGAAAAAAGAAGGAATATATAAGAGACATCAAATATCAATTGTATGAGATGTGTTATGCTTATTTTCCTTGCATGCAGTAGTAAAGAACGACTAAAGGTGTCTGGCAAACCAGAGGCCTTCTAATGCCCAGAGGAGTGCAGGTCCTAATTCCTGATCCATTCTGGTTCTTGTGGTGCCCGACATTTGTGTGCCTAGGGGTCAAGGGTCCTGCAGGACTCTTCTTCGTCAAGGATCAAATAAGAGCTACCCTGGGAGTTGGTGACAAAACCTGCCAATTCAGGAGAGTCAGTGTTGGATGGAATCCCTGTGTGGGTGATGTGCACCGAGGTGGGCCTTGGGATCTTCTTAGGTTGTGAGGAACATAGGAGGAGAGTTGGCTGAGTAATTTATAAAGAGAATCATTTTCCGTCGCCTATATTGCTCTTTCTGATACTGACATTGGAAAGACGGGATGTTGGGACTATAGAGATGCTAGCTAGAGTAAGTAGCATGTTCTCATCCCATATTAATACAATATTTGGCATCCGAAGGATGACATTTTGCACTTAGATTCCTGTGTAGACTAAATCACTTTACATGACATTGTTGTTTTCATATTTCTACTTAATTTATTTATTGGAGTCAATTGTTTATATCAGACTACTTGTGTAATGTCCAAACTTCTTCTGATTGTATATACTAAGCTGTTAAGCAGAATAGCCTTGGCTATTGAAAGTAGCATAGATTTATATCTTCTACATATCTGAGAATACCAAGGACTAGAAAAAGGTCCTGAGAAATGTTTAAAATACTTTTGAAAAGGAGATTCAAGGAAACTGACTTAGGCCTATAGAGCATAATAGAGAGAGGGCATAATTTATAAAAAGAATATGGTCTATATAGAACAAATAAACTTAAAAATTAAGACTGAAGGACATTTTACTGCTCAAGTTCCAGAAAACTAACAGATAGGAAAAGACATGGTTATTTAAACACTGATAAATGAACACAGAAATACTATTAGACTCTGGTCATATTTCAGTTTATAAACAAACCCAGTCCTTCCTTGACAGTAACATAACATCATTCTAAGGCTGAACATAGTTGAAGGTAAGGAAAATACTTCATCTGATTATATTACAGTAATCTCCCACGTTTTAATGATACATTTAAGTGAAAGAATCTAAGTGTGAGCAAGAAAAAAAATGGAAATCATCCTATTCACAATGTAAAAGAGACTCTGATTTGTTATGGTAAAGTTTATCAACCATTTCCTGGAAAGCAAACTTCCTGGGGAGTTCTGAAGCCCGCTCACCTGCTCAGACACAAGCTGGGAGGAGGGTCTGGCTTTGGCACATTCTTTCTTCCTCAGGATCGCTTTTCTGTTCAAGAGTATTTGAATACAGCACAAAATATAGTTTCCAAAGTATCAGCCTCAGCCCAACACAGTTCTGTGTAGCTTCAGGTGTCATTTAAGTATGCAGATACTCCCAGGAGCCCCGTCTGTTTCTTTACATATGACGTAATTACAAAGAGGACATCATTTTTCACCTAGATGATTTCTGGTGCAAATCATTTGTAAAGGCGTCCTTGATTTTTGTGGAGGCATTTGAAAACATTCTTCCTGGTACTTGACTTCTATTAAAGAGCCAAGTAAGGGAATGAGTAACACTTCATATTCTAACAACAGAAGAAAACCCTTTCAGGATGTGCCCTTTCCACATTCTCAGATTTGAAGTGCACCTCTGGTATTGCTGAGAACCTCCGGACCTTTTGGCATATGAACCTCTTCAGAAACTGTTCTACCCAGATTGTGCAAACATGATAGCACTGGTGTTTGGATCCCAACATGCAGAAAACTTCTCCTTGCTTCGTGTTTCCACCTGAAGGTGGAGAGTTTTCCTTCTGGCCCAGGCTGATTTCTGGGGTATTAGCTAAACATTGCGAAGTTTATGGACAAACTGAGGTGTTCACATCTGACAGCATCAGATCTGCGCTGCCAGGCAATCCACTATGCTATATTCATTACCATGACTAACATCGCTTTTACAGGTGATCCAGTCAGTGGGTTTGGATCAAGTAAATCTCTCATTTGTTTTGCTCCCACCAAGTTAAAAAGGACTGGGTAGCATAACTGTTTTTGAAAGAATGCTTCATTTCTTCAGAGAACTGCTTTATCTCATTCTGTAAAATGTTGTTAAAACGACTTTCCCACAAATAAAGTGCAACTTTTAAGAAAAAGCATTTCATAGTTACCTCTGCCACGTCTTAACTAAGTTTCAAACTGATGTATCTATGGTGTTTTTAGAAAGAAGTCTTCAGAGTGGTTATTCTTCTGCTTGTGCATTACCCTGTGAAGATCAGGGACAGAATCTGTGGTGTGGTGAGATACCTGTCAGGAGATCAGCCCCTGGCTTGAAGGCAACCCCAGGCTAAAGCAGACAGCTGATGTGCTGATAAGTATTACCTGCTTTGGGTACAAAATCTAGATAAAGCTTGGGATTCAAAGGCTTCAAAATAAAGGAGTGTTTTGATCTGGTTTTGGTTTTCACTTGGCTCACTTACAGTGACGTGTCAGCTCAGCCTGCTGCTGGTTTTACTTCCTGTTAGCAGACCTGAGTGCACACATAATTCTCTTGACATTTTTCCTGTTCTTGAACTCATATCCACTGTAAACTGTGTGACTGAAGGGAAGACAACAGCTTCTCACAAAACTGCCTCAGACCTCATGAGGAACACGTTTTGGTTCGTGAGATACATTTCCCTATGGTGCCTGTCTGAAGGTGGGCACAGGCCAAGCCAGGCAGGGCTGCCATCTCAAGATGATGGCAGAGGCCAGGAGGTTTCACGTCACAGAGGCAGAGAGACTCTCGCCCACCTACATGTGTGCTGCTGGCAGCAGACCCACACTGTGAGACACACCAGTCACAGAAAAGATCAGAATTGTTGTGTGATTGGTTTATGTTGGGAAAGCAGCGAGTAGGCACCTGCAGCACTGAGTTCCTGATGATGCTCCTTGTCTGTGTCTCAGTGCAGGCCCAGAGCTCTGCAACATTGGATGGTAATGAGAGTGGGGCAGAATGAGCCGTAATGGTTTTTCTGTCCTATAACAGCTCCTATTTTCAGGCCACTGCATACACCAAGAATCCTATGTGCAAGAGCGTAAAGCAAATAACTAAGTAGGAACCATTGCACTGTAGTGACAGCAGGACTAGCTGGATCTGACAGGTTAACGCCAGCATTTATTTTTCCTCTACACAAGCTGTGCTACAGGAGCACAGAGCTACTTGTATGTCAGCATTTGTTCAAATCAGTCTTAGGAAATGGTTTTATAACACTGGGCCTGCTGAACTTGCATTTGGGGGGACCAGTAGTGACTTGAAGCAGACATGAGATCTACAGCAAAGTAACACGTCTCCTGGATGCAGCTGATTGACTTCCAGTCTTGTGAAACAAAAAGGGGAATTACAGCTTGCCCAAGAGGTTAAAACAACGGTGCAAAAGCAATAGGCTCAAGGAGAGCTCTGCTTTGGTGTCTTGAGCATAGGGGCCATGAAGCCATAGAGGGCTAGAAAGTGGAAGGATACAATTAAACCGGATTATGTAGTATTACTGCCATATGGCCCTCTCTGCAAAAGGAGATTATTGAATGATGGTAGTACTGATTAACCAGGGGAAAAAAAAAGGAAAAGAAAAAAAAAGCAACACAAAAACAACCTGGCTGTAAAACTGAGTATCATTTGCTTCATCTGTCCTTACTCCCACAGTGCATGATCTTACCTTTGTGGTTTCCATTAGGCCAAGATTTTTTCCACCTTCGCTTTACTGATTAGAGCCACAGAGTTTAGGAAAGATCTGTTTACTTACTTATTGCAAAAGAAAGCCCAAAACAATAAACACACTTTTTAACCAGCTCCCAAGCTGCTTAGTTAGGCATGCCAGTGCGTAAGAATGAAAACAAAGCAGAAGCACTAAGGAGCCTTTCAGTTTGAGGGTGAGCTGGGAGAGGGACTCTGGAGCTAAGTGCATGGCAGGAACATGGGGCCAGGTCCAGGATGGGAGCTGGGATGCAGACCCCAGCCACAAGGCAGGGAAAAAAACACTCACAGGAGTGTACTGTTTAGATTGAGTTTAGATTGACTGATCTGACTCACAGCAAAAGGATTTTTTAAAAGCTAAAACAGCAGTAAACAACAAAGGCGGAAAGAAACAAAAAGGGTAGGGACTATATGTAAAAAATAGAAAGCTCACAAGAAACTTCAGAAGAGGAATATTTCAGATTTAACAACTAGCTGTGGCCAGTATTGATGAAGAACACATAGTGCTCTGGAAAGGTACCTTTTCTAATGATGTTTGTCCCTTATCAGTAAGAAATAGTTCTAGGTCTGTTAACCCCCCCCAACTTTGTCTAAAAATGTCATTTACTCTGGGGAAAAAAAAGAAATAAAAAAAAAAGCAGAGAAATTCATCTCAAAAAGGCTGAGGGAGTTTTTTACTTTTAACATTTTTGCTTGCTTTAAGGGATGAAAAACTAGTCTGAGGTTCAGCCCTAACAGATACAGGTACCCTGCAAGCTGCAAACACCTGCCCTTCCCCAGGGCATGCCAAAGTACCTCTCTGCACAGGGAAGAGCAGGAGCTCCTGCAGCTACTGACTGGTGCCCTGCTCCCAGTCAGGCACTGTAAATCACTGAAGCAGTCTGGAAATGTGCCCAAGGCCTATTTGCATGGCTCAGCCAGGGATTTGTTGGGCGCATCCCAGAGAGAATGACAGAGTGGCTTCATACCAACGTGCTGCTGTGAGGTTGGTCCGAGGGCTGCTCCGCATCACACTGGTTTGCTGTAGGCACCTTGGTGCCAACGTGTGTCAGCAGTGTGCTAACAGCAGTCTCTCGATTTCAGCAGGCACATCCCTGCTGATGGCAGGAGGCCAGGTACAGGGCCAGCTCTGCTGATTCACAGGAGCCACACATCCTCCCTCAGTGGTGAAACCCTTGTTTGATCTGTGAACATTGCAAAAGGGGATGGATCCTTTCCTAAAACTTTAACTCAGAGCATCGCAACCTCATTTTTATGATATTGATATCTTGGTAGTTATTGATGGGTGTGTATGGATGAAACCAAACAGCAGAGCCCACAAGTGTGTAAGGCTTCAGCTTGAAAGCAGATTATCTTAATGCAACGGGAATGAAAAGGATTAGATTTAACAATATGGTGAACTAACCATTTCAATATATTGTCCATTGGTTGGCCAGGAGTTGTTAATGTTATTTAATGGAGCTGAGCGTATAGGCAGTTAGTGGAAAGAATGGGCGGATTCCGTGTGTTCTTTCTCTCGATTTAACATGTCAAACTATGACACATGCATGAAAAGAAATCCCTTGGATTCTGCTTTCAGCTTTAGGCAGCTACTAAGTCACTATTTCCATTTCAAATGTTTATTTATTTTGTTTATCTCTTCTCATCTTTTTCCCAGGACAAATGGTAGTTCTCAGATGAATTCATCCTCTTAAAACCGCAATATGAATGAGCTCATTTCTCCAGCCAGGAGGACAAGATGTGTAATATTTTCTGTGTTATGAAAACATAGCATCTACTAAAAGTTTGTAAAAATTGAAGTGCTCATTTTTTTGTCTGCTCTGTAGTCCCCTGGGAGATCTAAAAGCAATAAATGAAAAGACTGTCAGTACCTCAAGAGGATAATGAGAAGTTTTATTACCCAGGAAAGAAAAGTTTATATTGAAGCTCAGTGGATACCAATTCCATGCATGAGAAGATAGAGCCTGTTTTAAAAAATGACCAGTTTTTTTTTTTTTTCCTGATGGTGGGAAATATTCCTCAGATACACAATAATAGGCACAAAGAGAGCAATTGGAAAACACTTACAAACTGCTTGTGGTCTATTTTTCTATCCTCACTCCACTTATTGGGGTTGGTTCAATAAAAGATGCCTTGAGTGTGCAGGGCCAAAGCTCAGTGGAATGCTGTTGAGGTAGTTGCCACCCCCTCTGAAGTTCAGACAGCAGCTACTGGTGCACGCAGCACCTCTGTAGCTACCAGCACTGCAGCATCAGGCTGCCAGCTTCCAGATAGAATATTCCCTCCCTGCTAGAGTAACAGAAGAAGCCCAAGGACTCAATTTCGGAACAACATAGATGCAAATGTGGTATTGGATAAAGCAAACACAAATGGGCATTTATTTATTTATTTATTTATTTATGCTTCGACTGTAAGCATTCAGTTAAGGCTTGGAAATGAAATTAGCTTTATATTTACATGCAGTTTTCAAATGTATTTATTTAAACTTAGATTTATGTATTGAGGAAAAGAGGAATAAAGGTAGTCAAGCACAATAGTTTGGCCTCACGTACAGCAGCTGACAGCACTGATCTTGGTCACACACAGGCCTGGTCTCTGCTGCCATCAGGACTGCTGTAAGTTGGATCCAATGCTCCTGTATGCCCAGTCTGCTTTGTGAGTCACATCCTGGCTCTGTAGCTCACACTACAGAGGTGACATCTGCCTTGTCCATAAATGACAAGCAACAGCTTACTTGCTGTGTGCTCCTGGGTGCACTGGTTGTGGTGAATGGATTAATGCTGCCTAAGACTTGGACTCACCAGACAACAGGACACGGATGCTCCTGGGACTCTGTGGTATCTAAACCCGGGATTGGCTTAGCTGTCTCTGCACCACATATCTCCCTTCTCCACAGTGAGAGTGAAGCTGCAGCAGTCCTCCATCCCTGTGCCATGGCTTGGCATGCACCATGGGCTCTGCTTTCTCTCCTCGGCTTCTTGGCTGCACTTCCTGGTGGTTTTGATTCATATTGGTGTTAGGAAGGCCTAGTATTATCTGGCTTCTACATGTGGATCAGATAAATTCGGTGCAGCCCAGCTACGCAAAATGCCATTTGAGAGGCAGCATCTTACAATCATGAGATGTTTGGTACAATTTATGTCTTGGGATGAGTCGGGATACTATCTAACAAAAGAATCCAACCATCTGGAATCACTTGCACAACAGCTCTTCAATTCTAAATCCCTAAGCATTAGACTCTAAAGTCTGTGCACACCCAAAAATCCCATTAACGTTGACCAGAGAAATGGCTGCAAACAATCTTGAAATGAGAATTTCTTCATGTTAAAGGTAGATTAAATTCCAAGTTTAAAGTAGCAATTGAGCTTTTTAATTGCTTCTTTCAGCTGTGGCTTTGTAAGAAGTAGAAAATAATTGCACAAGCAACGGTTAACTTAGAAAAGCCTATTCTGAGGGGAGGTTTTGTAAAATGTTAGAGATAGCAGACCATCAATTTTTACATTGCACCAGAAGAACTCCATATTAACAAAAAAGGTCTGGCTTCAAGCAGAACTGCTGAAATAGAAACTGAAGACGGTGCTACAAATTGGTTTATATCAGTTTGGCTATCCTGTAAGTAGAGTGGGGAATAACTTACAATTTCTGAGTTGGAAATGTTTTGAAAAATCCCCCTCATTTTGTATTAGCGCACACACACCTTTATGCATTAAAAGGATTCCTGTAATTCATTATGGCAAGACTTTGCAGTAAAGTGAAAGACATTTCTGTGCAAGCTTCAGAATTTCCAGATTAATCTGTTTTCCTTTCACATATTAAAAAGGAGCAAAAGTATCTTAAAATAATTTAGATGGGTTTTCAGTACCTTTTCTGTTTTATGGAAATTTTTCTCACACTGAATTTGTTAAAATAAGCCTTCAACAATGAAAGCACTCAAATGGAAATACTCTCTAAAGTAAAAGATGTACACAGGTGTGATGCAGAACATACGAGGCCCATCTGTTGGGAAAGCTTGCAATAATTATTATCTGTTTGCTGTAGGAGCAGTGTTACTTTAAACAATGTGGTTGGTGTTTTTTTTTGCATAATGGTGAATCCAAGGTCATGTGTACAAGCTTTGTTTTAGAAACATAAGAAGCAGAAGCTTGTACCGTAAAGAACAGCACAGTGACTTAGAGGACAACAGAACTAACAAGAACAAAATATGTTGGAGGACACAGAACTTCACCTTCTCTTACCCACTAGCTAGCAACGTGATGCTGAAGAACCTGCACTGAGAAAAAATCAGAATGAATATTGGACTATTTGAAAATTATACAGATTACTCCATCTTTAAAGGAAATTCAGAGGGCCCTGGCCAAACAGCCTGACTACACAGAACAACAGTAGACACCATCCAGCATAAATAAAAGCAAAGTAGTACACGGAAGGTCGACAAGAAGCATGTCTCTACTCAGGGCACAACCACTGCCTGGTTTTTGGGAACTTCTGCTCAAAAAACCCCAACCCATCAACAGATGAGGTTCTGAGACAAAGCCTGGATTAGAAACCACAACAGGAAATATAGTGAAGAACTAGTTACATGGCATGCTTCACACTTTGACCTGCATCTTTATAATTCTGAGCTGCATCTCAGTATTGACTGGCTTCAGCACAATATGGAGCAACGTCTGACAGACTTTGCTATTTCCTTACTGTTTGAAAAAGGCTTCCAAGCAAAGAGTAGGCATATTTCCTGTCGTTTAGTATTGACTGTACTGTCTCCAGCTTCCTGATGTTCTGTAGCCACAACTTCTGATGCTCACACACAAATATGTAAAACTGAACTTTTCTAGACATCAGTGAAATTCCTGCTTCTGCCACTAGCTCCCAAAGCAAGACAGGCTCAACCAGTTGCCCTCCAGCTGTGACACAGCACCAGCTAGCATGCCATATTGTCCACACCAACCCTCCAGCCACAGTTCTCCAGCCCCGTTCCCAGTAGGACTAGCAAATGTTCCAGCACAACTCTGAGCTCAGGTACATTGAAGTCTATGAAGTTTCCTAAGCCTTCATGCTGAAACCTGTAATCACTCATCTCCTTTTAACAATGACATTTCTCACACAAAGAAGAANCATGTTTCTGGCCTCTCATGCAGCTTGCAGCTACCACATGCTCCCACAGTAACAGGCCTCTACTCTTTGTCTTAGGTACAACTTTATTGCTGAGAAAGCTATTTTTTTTTTTTTTTAAGATAATTCAAAAAAAAAAAAAAGGAACCTTTCTTCTGATGTCTTAAGGAAAACGCGATTACATCCCAGGGGAGACAGGGATTTCCAATTCCTGAGGGGCAGAGCGATAGATACTGCAGCTATTTGCTGTAAGTCCCTTTCCCCACAGTGCCCACCCCTCCCAGCAGACACAGTCCAACATCTCACAGGCCCAGGCCAAAGCCCTCCATGGCAACAGGGATGGGGAGCAGCCACCCTTACTCCCCTCGCCCCTTCTCTGCCCCTCCGAAGGGCACCACCAGGGCCAGGGAACCACCCCGCTGCCGGCTGTCACACCTGGCTCTTCTCCTCCTTCTTGGGGCTCTGGGATGACGATGATGATGAAGGCGGTGGCTGTGCTGGCGGCGCGGCCTGCGGCTCGCTCTCAATACGATTGTGCCTGCTGAGAAGCGACTTGAGAGGGGCCATCCACTTCATCCACAGGTCCAGGTCGACGTCGCCCCACGGCAGGTTGGGGTCCTTGGCCGCCCGCCGCCGGAAGTCCTCGTCGTAGTTCATCCACGAGGTGCCCCCGTAGGTGGCGTGCAGCTTACGGATGGTGTCCAGGTACTTGAACATGGCCCCGCAGCGCGCCGGGTGCTTCTCGCACACCACGCTGGCGTACACCAGAAAGGCCGACACCCACTGGTCCAGCGTGTCCCCCGGGTGCGGGCCGTGCTCGGGGGTCAGCTCTGTGTGGAGCAAGGAAAAGAGGTCAATGAACTCCCCCCGCCAGATGCGCTCCTTGGTGGCCTTGGCCAGCTGGTAGCCCAGGGGCCGCCGCAGCCCCACGTAGGGGGTGGCCGCCGCTTCCGCCGTGGGGGGCGCGGGCGCGGGCGCCGCCGCGGGTGCGTGTGGGCGAGGGGGAAACCCATAGGTCACCTGGCGTTTCCCTGCTGCTGCCGTGCCAGTAACAAGCTCAAGCTTTATCCCAGGCCTGGTCTNACAAAAGAAAAAAACACACCAGCAGAATAGGCCCTTTACTTCTTGTTCATTAAGTAATTAATAAGATCACCGGAAACTCTCGGTGGAATTTCACAGGGATTGAAATAGCAACAGAGAAGTTCATTGCACTGGCAGTAGTTTTGAGTAGAACAAACTAACAGGTGAAGCTGTCAAGAGCTAATATCTCTTTGCTTTCAAGTTCTTACTTGACCAGGCCCACCATTTAAAATACCTATTAAAAAAAGCTCACTACATTAAACAGGCACACGTGCTCAAGACAACACCCGGATCTCAAGAAAGTAAATTCTGCATTCCGAAGAGGCAAAATGCATATTACTTCCCTGAGTTTGCAATGTTAAGCCTCTGAGCCAACCATCTCACCCAGACATGTCTTGCCAGATAGCTTTTTCCTCCTACCTCAGCCAAACCATCCCACACCCATGCCACTCTGTGCAGGTGCACAGGGTGTGTTGCCATAAACTGCAAGGCAACACAAAGCATAGCACTAAGCACATTTATCTTGTCTGGGCCTCCACCACTGTGAGATACAAATCGAACTATCAGCAACGTTTCCTGGAGTAAGCTCAGTAGCATTCACTGCTCTATCCTTACACTGGTGACGAGATTTCTCTACCAGCCCTCCTCACCTTACTGTTGGTTGGATCCAGTGAGTCTCCCAGCAGCTTCACAGAACAAGGTCTGAAGGCTGAAGCTGCAGAAGTATCAGGGAGGGAAAAAAAGAAAAAAAGCCCTCCCACAAAGAAGATGGGTATCTTGGTTTCCACGCTCTCTGGAAATTCATTATTCCTACGGAACTATGGGCTGGAGAGACCAAGAGAATCAAAGATAGGCACATCTCTGAGTCCAACAGCTCAGCTGTCGTGAATCACAGGGAACCAAGTGGCCCAAGGTCTTGTTTTCAGCTTCTTAACTTTGGGAATAACTCCACATTAACAGCTTCCTCATGCTAGAGGTATGTGAAGGCTGCAGTTATCCATTCCTCTCCATTCTGAAGAACAACTGAGACTATATATATCTCTGCACAACACAGGGCCACAAGCAATTTGCCTTGCCCCCAGTGTTGAAACATGCTAAAAATGTATGTTTTCCATTGTTTCAGCACTGAGAAAAGGAATACTGTTTTTAAATGCTTGCTAGCAAAGCCACAAAACTGTAAGTAATCTTAACAAAGGTAAATGTATCATTCTGTACCTTGTTTGCATTGGAAGAGTCAGTTTTATTCCTTCCCATTTGCATGCAATCGATATGTTTAATACACAATCCACATTTCCAGAAATGTTGCATACCAATTACCACCCACTCTCCTAGCAAAAAAAGCATTTGCAACTGTAGGTTGTACATTGTTATTTGTTGCACATGCCAGCTATACAAGCTAAGCACTTGTGTCCTTGCTAAGAAGCAACAAGAGGAGCAATCTTTCTACAGCCAGTTCTATCAAGTGCCCTCATGCTGGGTGGAGTGGTATCACCAGCAACCTGCCCACCTTCGCCTGCCCACCAGAGCTTCTGCTCATATATTGGCCTGCAAGGCACAGCACAGCAGTAAGGATGTGCGCTTTTATTTACCTTTTGTTACCAAACTTCCTCAAGATACTCTACACGTAGTTTTTTCACTGACCTGTACCACATCAAGCTGTGTAGCTGAATCTTCTTTTTCTTAGGGGAAGAGGATAGCCCAGACTCCCTTAAGCTACCTTTTTGCCCTTCAATACCACCAAATTTATTGTGCTTCTTATGGAAAATCTCCATTCTTGAAGATGTAAAAAGTTACGCATTTCCTTTAATGATC
Source organism: Pavo muticus (assembly GCA_016647715.1). Classification (NCBI taxonomy): domain Eukaryota; kingdom Metazoa; phylum Chordata; class Aves; order Galliformes; family Phasianidae; genus Pavo; species Pavo muticus. The sequence continues at coordinate 12,971 of JACDJE010000041.1, read as the reverse complement.
AAATGTAATAAAGATTTCTCCTGTTATCCACCAGTACCTCATAACAGAACACTCATCTGACATGGGAGATTCCTGATGAGGAAAAAAGGATGTGAAAAATAACATGGAAAGGAAAAATGTGAAATACTTCTCCTCTCAATCCAGAGCACTTTGATAAATCCACTGCTTCAAATCCCTCTCTCTCATTATCTGCAGTCACACCAAAGGCAGCAAGATACACACTTGCACTCTCTGAGCAGAAGCACTCCACACATTTTCTAACCTTGAACCAAACTGTATTCCATTGCCAGGAATTCAAGATTGCAAACAATTCTAACTCCAGAATCCCTGTTAAATAGTTGTATAAACCTCATTCCTCAGCTTTAAGAAGAAAAAAAGCCTGTTTGGCACACTGTATCATCACCAGGAGATGCATATATGGTATAGAACAATATTTGTGCGCACAACAGTGCTACTCCTTCCTTCCTTCCAAGCACCAGAGCATGACTGACATTTGACTGTTACAGAGTGGGGGAAAAAAAAAACAACAAAAAAACCAGAGGAGCAGAGGGAGCCATGGTGGAAGATAAAGGCCGGAGCAACAAAAGGGAGGAGCAACAAAGGGGTGGAAAGTCTGGGCAGTGGAGGTAAGAGCTCTTCATCAGTTAAGACACTTTAAGGAAGTTGTCTTGTCCTGCCTACACCAGGAAGACCTCTATATATGGGAAGACTCAGTCCAGGGTCCCTGCCACCATGCTGCCTTGCAGCTTAGAGATGACAGCCCCACCAGCTAGAGTCAGCACAACCAGCCCTTCAGCTGCCTCCATCTGCCTTTGAAGAAAAAGGCGTGAACACTCTGAAGCTTCGTATGCAAACAAACTTACCAGCGTATCACAAACAGTACATTTATGGACAGTATGAACAACATGTGCTTGAAATATCTAAAGCAAATGTAAACCATATTTCAGTTTTTAAACAGTCATTCCTGACTTTAGATCATTAGGAGTGTCATTTAAATGGACAGTGACATTTCTGACACCTGCTGAAGCAGGTGCAGATCCAGTAGTAGTGTTACAAGATTCAGAAAACAAAAAAGTGGCAGTGAATGCTGTCTTTTTGACTCTTCATAGAATGTAAAGAATTAAGCTAAAGAATGACTGAGTGAAAAGGATTTTATGGCCTCAAATGTTCGCAATTAAAAAATTCAAAGAAAACAGATTTTGTTTGGATGTAAAGATTCCCCCTGCTGCCCTGGAAATACTCACACAGCAACACTGCACTGAGACACTGGGAAGAAGAAAAAGTGTTCTCTAAAGTAAAGGAAAAGCAAGAACCACCAAAAAAACGTACAGGTGCTCCTTGAAATATTTCAGATTTATGAATATCCTAAAGACACCATACATGTTTCTGCTTTTTAAACCTCAGATGCCATTTAGCTGGTTGCCCAGTACACTGCCACAGTACAAAGATGCCAACCAGTTTTGGCGGGAACTCCCAGGAATAAAAACCTGAGCAAAAAGAAAAGAGTGCTCGACCTAGAAAATTATACACATAAGAATGTATGTGCTCAGCTACTGCACACTGGCCTTTGGGACAGTGTGACAGTCAAACTTGAGAGCCAAAATGAGAGGGGAAAAGTATGATCTAGCTTTGTAATTTCTCTAGCCAAGTTTTCAGGAACGTAATTGCTCTGCTAAAAGAACTGCCAAAAGCACACCCATAGACACTGTCAATTGTTGCAGTCCCTACTAAGCAGATGGCCCCCAAAATATTTGATAACTTTACTAGGCAACATTTCCACAAACACTTCGGTTGTTAGCACTGACTCACATCCCACCTCTCACTGCTTACAACAGTCTCTGGGGTTTTGGTTTTGATTTTACCATGGGAGTGCACAGATAGATCTGTGACCAGCTGCACCGCCTCCTGAAAAACATTTGAGCCTTGCAGGCAGCCTCAAGTCTCCCGTGTGTACTCCATCCACACAGTTAGATGCAAGGTAACCTAGATGTTTATGAAATTTATTCGCGATGGACCATATTAACTTGGTACAACTACATACATCAGTGCAAAAGGCTCTGTGCACACAGACAGCCCAGCAGACACTGCCTGATCCTAAGGCTGGCCCTCAGAACACATTTGATGCATTCACCAGATTTTTATCAAGGAGAAAACCACAGCCAATGAGGTGATGGGAGAAAGGGCAGGATAGGAAAGCAACAATTTAGGCTTGAATTGGAAGTCACGTTGAAAAACCACAGGATCTCGTCAGAGCCCAGAAGTACTAATTTTCCTCAACTGCAGATGTGAAGGGCTACCTCATGTGCAAAACATTCTGTCAGCTTACATTTAAGACCCATTACTACAGTGGATAAGGGCAGAGAAGTAGTAACAGTCTCATTTTTCAGATGCTCACATCTCACTGCTGCACACAGTTGGAGTCTGAACAACCACTGATTTGACTCTACCTTTGCTGTACACTGACTTTGAACTCCCTGGCCCTGCAAGTTTGCCCAGATTTATGCAGTTTTGTCTCATCCCTTTCCAAGTTGCAACACACTTAGTGCTGCCAGTCATGCTGCACTGGTTTTAATTAGCCCTTTGTAATAAGGACGCTTATCAATCCAGTCCACAAAAAGCACATCTGTGAAAAAAGTACCAGTCTTGCGAGAAATCCCTAACAATTAACTTATCTGAAATTACCCCCAGAACTACGTGACACAATTCCAGTCAACTGAAAGAAAACTCTTTTTCTGTACCATGCTGGTCCTCTCTAACAAATCCACACATTTCAGAAGTATTCCCAACTGGAAATTACATCAGTCTTCAGTCTTTGATGCAGCTTCATATAAATGATCAAGATTTATTTCAAGCAAAGCATCAGAAATTGCAGTAACACTGAAGAGTGAGCATCTCCCCATCCTACCTAAGTAACAGAAGTTACCAAAACAGCATTTAAAAAATTGTGTATTTCCAATTTCTGCTGCAGTCGTAGTGTATGGATAATAAAGTCATGACTGACTTCCACTCTAATCCTCTCACCTACTGTATGCTGTATTCTTCACACATCACTCAGTTAAATGGTTACCCTCAATGCCTGCTTTCAGACAGCACACATCTCCATGCTGCCCACTGTATTATGTAAATGACAACAAGTCTGGCTTGTAATCACTAGAAGAAATCTACTCAATCGGCAGTGAACAGAAGATAGGCGGCTCTGCACCCCCTCCTTTTCAACACAGCCAGCACGCTGACCCAACAGGGACATGGCAGCCCGAGGAGCAGTAAGGGCGGGACTCACCCAGAGCCAATGACTAAAGCACATCCAGCAGTTATCAACTGCTCCAAACTGACAACACTCACTGAAGTTGAGCTGAGAAACTAGAAAGGGAACTTTCATGCAGAAGCTTACATCACAAGCAACAAGCAGAGAAGCGCATGTCCTGCAGTCAACAGCAAAGCAATGGCACACAGTGAAATTACTGGGTGGCTCAAAGACACTTATGAAAGCCGAGTTTATGAAGAACTAGAATTAAAAACAGAAAAAAGGCAGGGGGAGGTTAAGAGGAGATCCCGTATGTCTTAAAAACACCACTAATGACTTGAAAGGCAAATTTCCCTTTGAAAGCAGGAAGCAATTTTAAAACAGCCACCAAAACTGGAGAGAAGGGCAGAGCCCTGGCAATGGCCTCCAGCAGATTGAGAAGACAGGGTGGTCCGAACCAGCCTCAGCAGCAGCCAGGAAACTGGGGAGGTGACAGGGTGCCAGGAAGGGCACCAGCCTGCATGGGGACTGGAGAGAGCAACAAACAAAACCAAGATTCTTGGCAGAAGGATTCAGCAAAGAGCAGAGGAAGTGCAACAGACTCCAGCTGGATATGCTGCTCCCAAGTAAGACAGGAAAGTACAGATGCTGCTTCGCTGCCCTGAGTCAGTAGGTTAAAACTCACACTTGTGCAATTTGTCACTGGGACAAAGGTGACCAATGTCTGCTCATCCTTCCTTCCTTCTCCCGCCACCCGATTCCCTCCTGTCCCCCCAGATCCTGCTGCTATTACAGAACTTCCTCGGGAGAAGATGCCTGCAATGATTAACATGTAACAGTGCTGGGAAGAGACACAGCACGGATCAGTAAGTAACACACATTCAATTTCTTAAGAAAACAGGACAGGGAAAAAATGCTACATGTCATTACTCTGAGCTTAAGCACATTCTCAAAAATGAAAGACAGCTTGTAACTACATTTGCAAAACTATTCTACATTCCGTCCTACTGAGTGCTAGTATGAGCCTGCACTGGATCAGAATCCCATTCCAGAGACCACTTGAAATACTGGTGTTTCAATACTGCAGATCCTACATTGTCAAACACATCCAGGCCTGATACCTGCTGTTGTCACAGCAAATGGCAAACGTAAATAAGCTATGACAACTACAGTTACAACCTTCAAATATCAAAATACTGAAAGTCAATTTCAAAGGCTGATTTTCGTTCTAGACAGCGGCTACGGCTCTGTTGTGCTTTCCTAACTGAAAACCAAAGATTTTGTAAAAGCTCAGGTCGTGGAAAAAGGTGACTACAGAATGGGAAGTGACAATGGAAGAGCAAGGGAGGGGAAAAAAAAAACAAAGACTAAGATCAAGAACAGTATTTATATATATAAAAATTTATTTAGGTGAAGTCACAAACATTTTTTTTAATCGATTTACAAACACTTCATGTTAAGCATATTATTGAAACTATCAAGAAAGTTAAAGGAGAGCAGATAGCGGCAGTTGGTTTTGTTTCCTGAAACAACTAAAGGCATACCCTTACCATCAAGCGCGTTACTGGATCATAGTATTACCTTGATCATACTCCCTAGTATGCAAGGGGAGAGGAAAAGAAAACAAAATACGGAGATGTAAAACAATTAAACCATGAACCAACGAATGACTTTCATGAACATCAGACCACAAAAGTCTGGTCTGATGTTCAAGATGCTAACTATTCTATGAGGATAAAACAAGAACAATTTAGGTCAGCTATTAAATCTGTTCAAGAATTTTGCAATGCATACGTGGGCTATAAATTACTTCTGGAAATGACAGCGATGGTTAAAGAATTTTTTTCAGAGAAGAATGAAGAGGTGGTACTGAGCCTCACAGAATAATTTAGTCAACAACCTGAGTTATACCAAATGTAGGATACTGTGTCAAGTCAAATATACATTTATGTTGCAGATACCGTCAATGAAATGGTAAAATTAACAGGTGTAACAAGACAAGTTAGGATTTATTTTTTAAGCAAATATAGTACACAGATTTATTTGTTTTGAAGTGTCCAGTCGTGATCTGCAAAGATCCAGGATTGCACACAAGTTTGCTCAAATGAGAAGGGTTAATCTGCGCATTAAATTGGCTTATACTCTCAAAGTAGTATTTTAGGGCAGGGCTCTCCTCCGGGAGACTGTTCCTGACCTCATTCAATCAACGTTCAATTTATTCACTTTCCTGAATCTTTGCCCTCTTTGGATAGTCTGTGACAAGTGCTGCGCTGCAGGAATTCCTGTTTTCCAGCAAACTGGCTTGCTCTGCAGGTTTGTAGTCCATTGTTACAATTGCTGATTGGGTAAAATGAATTTCCTACGTCTTCTCTAGCACAGCTTGCAACGCAACAGAAGCAGAGGTAAAAGAATGCACTAGAATACCAGAGCTCCACTTAAACACCAACGGAGTCAGGCTGTTGGCACCAATAAGAAATTTGGTATTTAACAAATCTGTAAATATTTAAAATCCAAAGTTAATCAGTTTTATATATAAACTCACCCGCTTATTCTGCTTGCCATTCCAACTGGCCTTCTGCTTCATGGAGTCTGAAATAAAAAAAAATAAACTGAGAATTGTCCAAAGAGAATCCAGGCATAAATTCTTAGGGATGGATCTCAGCTATCCTACAACACACGTGCCAATCACTGGTTTTAAACAAAAACTAGGGTTTCTCACTTTACCAAATGCAAAGTTGCAGCTCTCTACTCGCTCTCCAGAAATAATAGCTGGCTCAAATACATCCTTTCATTTTTGTTGACTTTATTTGTACTGGTTGACCTTCTGTGGAACTGCAAAACTAGAAATACAGACACTGCAACAAGCTGAAACGTAAGGAGCGTCCTGCTGAATGGGGAGATGAAATAGAATCTGGCTGCCTAATGCTGACCTTTGAAGCCATGAAAACAAAACCAATTCAAGCGATCTTGAAGAAAAGGTCTCTGTAAAACATTCTCCCTTCCTCTTGACAGAACGAAGGTAGAAAAGCTCAGATTCTGGTCAAAGCCTATTCTCTATAAAAGCCTATTATCTTCCATTTAAATTAGAGAACTCTCTTGCCCAAACGTGAAGTCACAGCCTTTCATTCCTTTCAAGCAGTTACACAACAGAGCGCGCAAGGAGCTGCGTGTGGGCGAGGGGGAAACCCATAGGTCACCTGGCGTTTCCCTGCTGCTGCCGTGCCAGTAACAAGCTCAAGCTTTATCCCAGGCCTGGTCTACATTTAACAGCTGCTCAGACAATTGTTTCAGTTAAAGACTTTTTTTTTTTTTTTTT
>JACDJE010000964.1:156145-207606 GCA_016647715.1 Pavo muticus | reverse complement strand
GAGCTATTTTGTCACAGGCCAGATCTTCCACCAGTAAACACTCCTGAGCACTCTCTTCCGGAGGCAAACGGCTCTGGAGGAAGGTGTCCACAAAGAGATGTTGATTTTCACACAGTAGCACCCATCACTTGCCTTCTCAATAAATCAGTTAGAGTCTTATCACAAGAAACACCTCAGGAAGCAAGCTTTAGCCAGAAAAACAAAGAAGGATTCTCACAATAATCCAGAACTATGACAGAGAATTAAAATCAAATATGCTCAAGTGAACATCTCATCCACCCAATCTACACAAATGAGTTTGCTGAAACAAAAACAAATTATGTTTATTGTTCATTTATTCTAGGTCTCTATCATATGTGCAACAGAAAATAAAATTCATTAAGCATAATAAATGCCCTCAACAGAGATTCCTGTTTGTAAATAATCATTTATGTATAAAGCATATAAATAGACATTGAAATAGCTAGAACGATTCCAGAACTCAGTAGAATAATTTTGAAAATTTTGTTTAAGTCCTTCACAGGAGAAGGTGCAATTACATTTTTCTATTTTTCCTAGATGAAGATTCACAATCTCTTGGAGTTAGAAGATACAAGTGTGTATCAACATACATTCCAAAAATTTGAGGAGGATAGTTTTAAAGAAAATTTCTCATTCATCTTTTTAATTCGAATGTTGAGTTTCATTATGATTTAACCAGGCAGGTGGTTGAGAATCACACTGTTGTTTGCTCACTCCCTACCTCCTTCGCAGTGGGATGGGAGAGAGAACTGGAAAAAGTGAAGTAGAACTCACAGGTTGAGAAAACTATTTACTAAGACAGAGAAAAGGAAAATTGTTATGACTATGTATGTATATGAATGTAAATATATGGTATGAACGATCCCTTTGGCAGTTTAAGTCAGCTGTCCTAATTCTGTTCTCTCCCAGCTCCTTGGGCTCTGTGATGTGAATGGCCTCGGCTCTGTACAGCACTGCTGAGCAGCAACTATAAACATTGGTGTGCTATCAAAATTGTTTTTCTCCTAGAACCACAACACAGAATCAAATGAGACATTCTGAAGAAAACTCCATCCCAGCTGAAACTAAGACAAGCTTCCAGCACCAATCTCCAGTAACACTGGGAATAAAGCTTACAGAAATTCATAAATAATCTTTTGGCTCTTTAAGTTTCTTTTTTAATACAAAATTAAGTGTCCTATGAAATTATTTCGGTTGGCAAAGCCATTAAAAATGTGTCTCAAGAAAGAAATAAATTTATCTGGTCATCCTGTTTACAAGTAAATTGACTAAAAGAGACAATCCAACTCCTCCCTTAAAGAGGGACTTTTCTTCAATCTTACAAACATTTCACCAATTATTCATTTTGTTTTGTTTTACAAAGTACATCATAAATAGAGTACATGATATATTTTTACGAGTTTGTTAGCTCTCTGGAGTAAGCCAATAATCCATTGTACTGTATGTCACTGAAGGCGGAGGAAAACTTTTCCTGAGTTCCAGCACATAAAGAATGAAGGAGGCTGACTGAATTATATATGCAAATGAATAACACAATCAGTACAGTGCTTGATTTAATTTCATATTAAATTCTGCTTACTGTACAGGCTGTCCCCAAACTTTCAGTTTTGATGTGTTGTACAATTTTGCTCTAGAAGTACTTACTACTCTGTTAAAGTTGTTAAGGGTAAATTTATCCCTCCAAAGAGCCACCACAGATTCTGAGAGCTATATCGCATGCAATGCTTTTAGTATGGATAGGAGATGTAATCAGTGAAATTCATGCACAACTGATTTTTCATAACAGCACATATTAGAAAGCAGAAAGACAAATGTCTATTGTAAGGGAGTTTCTGCATTTAACAACAGTATATCCCCCCTAGCAGCTGTGCAAAGGACTGAAGCAATAGGTTATGCTGAAGAAGTTCTGGAAACCCTGATGTTTGGAAATCCAAACAAGTATTGCCTCCGTCTTCCACTCTGTTATAAGCACTTGGTGGGGTTTTTTTTGGCACATAATCAATCTAGCATTCTGTAGGCCTAACTGTGGCCAAGGTACATATTGTCTTTATATAAACCTTTGCCTCTCTAATCAATGCTTCTGTATCTTGAGAAAAGTGCTAATTAGGTCTGAAGGGCACTTGGAAAAAAAAAATGACAGTATATGTAAGGAAAATAATGATAGCACAACCACCACATTATTTCAAATGTCAGAAATACTTTCATGGACTCTTAACTTAGATGTCCCTTCCTCAAAATGTTTTCTCCTATCTAAAACCAAGTTGTAGACTGCACCATAATATGCAATTTTCTCTTCTCCTATGAATAAACCTTGATTCTGTGGTGGTTCAAATTGCCAATTTGGAATAAAAACATTAAGTATATCATACTGCACTTTGTGTTACGTGAAGAAATCATTCACTTGAGCTCCATATCACGCTAGTAAGTCCAAAGCAATCCATGCAAACACATTAGTTCACTCCCTATCTAATTCATATACTTTCACTTTTCTCCATCCCTGCTCAGCTTCAGGAAAAAAAGGGAGTGAGGGTGAGGAAGTACACTGTTGCACAATAGTAACTCTTCAAAATGTACCAGTAAAAAAAATACTTGGCTAAAGAATCTCAATATGAAATAAAATATTTTGATTAGAAAAAGAGATTTCATTTTTCCTCGTGATATTTATAGAATGGTTTGGGTTGGAAGGGACCTTTAAGATCATGTAGTTCCAAATGCCTGCTATAGGCAGGGATGCCTCCCTCCAGACCAGGTTGCTCAAAGCCCTGTCCAGCCTGCCTTTGAATGCCCTCCAGGGAAGACGCATACACAACCTCACTAGGCAACCTGCTCAGTGTCTCACTACCCTCACAGTAAAGAATTTATTTCTAACATCTATTCTAAATCTATCCTCTTCCAGTTTAAAGACATTTCCCCTCATCCTGTCACTCCAAGCCCTTAGAAAAAGTCCCTCCCCAGCTATCCTGTAGGCCCTCTTCAGGTACTGGAAGGCCACTATAAAGTTCCCCTGGAGCCTACTCTTCTCCAGATTGAAGAGTCCAGCTCTCTCAGCCTGTCCCTGTAGCGGACATATTGGTTAAGAAGTAACCTCCCATGAGACAATCACACTGCCAACAAGTGAAAAATGCCTGTTGTGGATCGCTTATCTGTAATGTAATGTAAAAGGAGAATTACTTATATGCTGATAAGCACAGATTCCTGCAGAGTACAAATCAAACCCCAAATTTTCATCTACCACAGGAAGCAACAACTTGCATATTAGGATCCTCTTTCATAGCATTATTTAAATGTATGTTAATTTCAAATATGAGAAGACCTTAAGAAGTCAGTGGAAACATTTACTGCATACAAATTTTAAGAGACTGCACCACACTACTGATAAAAGGATTTTCTCCCTAGAGGTTTCAGCCCTTTCATCTCTATAAATGCAGCATTTAAGAAAAATACCAAAACGTAGTTTATTTTTTGTCCACATCAAATGCATTTGCTGTTTTGCTCACATGGGCAGTCTTTACATTTACTGTAGATATGTGTATATAAAATCCAACTTTTATCCGTAGATTTATATAACATCATCCTTTATAAGTTACTTGGGAGTAGCAAAATATGAAATCACTATATCCAAAGAATCTGCATCCCAGCTGAAATCAAAAGCGTCTGTGTATTTTAAACACAAAGAAGAATTTCTCATGAATAAATAAATAATGCAAATTCAGAAATCCAAGATGTGAGAATAAGTGCTTTGTTGTTGTCCAGTTTCTCTGTGCTTTATTTTGTGTAATATAATGTTGATGTACTTTAGCTTTCCCTCAATGATTCAGCATGCTCCCCTATCATCTTTTTTGTCTTTCCGAAACCTTATACTACACATGTATCTTCAAGAGATTTACTGATGAGTGTGTCCTTCATGTGTTTTCCTGACATATTCTATTACCTCTGGAAGCAGTTGCAATTAGATAAAGAACTTTAAATATCCATAGAAATTACACAATAGAATTAATGTTAGGCTATTTAAAAATAACAGAATTCCTGAATAGGGCCAACATGTTATTCTGCAAAACAATGATGGCAAGTACTTCCTAAGATGAGATCTTCCCATTTTAATTAATTTTTGATCATAAGCACACTCCATGCCTTGTAGTTATTTCCTTACACTATTATTGTAACTTAACAGCTCTATTAATTTTCTTGCCCAAATTAACATCTGTTTTATTCCAGTGACAACTGAATCTGTCATAATTTTTAAAAAGTAGGACTTAGTCTCACACATATATATGTACACACATGTTAATCACATGGCACATTACACACATTTCACTTTTCCTGTAAGTGGTAAGCGTATGTATGTATTTGGTCTTAATCTTCTTCAGACTCATAATGAGTCCCTGAAAAAAAGTCTTTTAAGTCACAAGTACTCAGAAAATTAAGTTGATATTCTCAATGTTTCCTATGCCTATATTTCTGTTTACGGATATACATAGGTTGCTCCTAAGGTAATGCCTCCTACTTATTTCTGTCATAACAGATAGAAAGAGCACAGTAACATTTGATGGAGAAAATTCTCAGCAGGATAAAATAACAGCATCCAGATGCCTTTTCATTATTGGTCACACTATCCTAAGGACAATCTCATTCTGCTATCAGACTAAGATAAGGACTTAAAGCATCAGATTAATAAGCAATAAGACTTTTTGCAGGGACAGAAATGTAAAAATCTAGCTTGGTAGCTGACAAAAGAAGAAAACTGTTTGAAGGGCTTTCACTAGCTGATTCTCATCTAAATGAGAAATCAGATGATAGACAGAAATCAGGTCTACAAGATGCTTGGGACTTCAGCTTTCTCTGAAGATCATGGATTTTGTATGGCAAATCTCTAACATCACTATCCATAAAAGAAATGCTAGCAGACATTTCAGACAGTTTCCTAGCTCATCCACAGACGCTCTACAGACAGATTTAAGGCTCTGGAAGAAGTGAAGACTCAACACTGACTGTAAATCCCAGTTAGAGAATTTTCTTTTATCTGCATTGCTATCTGAACACCCCTGTGTAAAAGGGAGAGGCTGTTATGACAGATCACTCTCCAGATTCACCAGCTTTCTCCTTCAGTACTCTATATTCAGAGCCCATTTCTCTCAGTGCTTTACTAGATCATTCAGCTGTTCTTAGCAAGTACATTAATAACATGAATACTCTGCAAGGAGATCCAAAACATCTTTTGTTGGCCCTTCTCTCTTTCAGATACCTTTCTTTCTTCACAGACTGATGGTATTATGCATCAGTATTATTCACAGGCAAAAAGTGAAATGAAGTGCTGTTCACTTTCCTGACATATACTAGAGAAGTGGCTTTTACTACACCGTCTTCAGGGAGTAATGTAATAGAAAGACCACTTTTTGGCTAACCTATTCAAATTGGCCCTCAGAGCCTCTAGATATATTCCTGACATTTGTATCTACAGCCTTTCCATCCTTAACACCTAAATAAAATTTAAAATATAACTTGTTTAATTTAGCTGAAGGTAAATTTAATGCTAGAAAATTATTGACTGGAGAATTTAAATTTAAACCTTCTCAAAGAAGCAGCATAAGATTTTCTGCAAAAAAACTGTGGGTAAAGCATGTGATAAATGTAGCAGAGTGTTCCAGTCACTTTTTATGTGGATAATAACTCTGTATGATCAATTTCCACTCATTTATTTTTGTCACCCTGATATGTACATCCTGGCTACTTTTTTTTTTTTTTTTTAAACTTTTTGCCTACGACCTCTATCTTCTCTACAGCACTGAGTTTCAGCATTATTAACATTTACAGATGCTTGAAAATGATTTCCAACTAGACCTCTTTCCTCAGTTTGCCACAACGATGTGCATGAATATACATTCAAATGACTTATACTAAAAGGTTTCCTAAAGTATCAGATTATGTTCCCTACTCATAGATACTGTCTCCCATTAATTTTTAAGAGACATTTCTGCTGAAGATGTGAATATAATGTAGTATTTACTTTATTATAGTCGCATCTAAAGTAAAAAACGAAGAGAAGGCATTATGGTGACAAAGCCAAGGAAATTAGTAAGAAAGAGAAGTCAGCAGGTAGAGATTTACTAAATTCATGTACTTAAAACATTCATTGTTAACTACATAGAAGAAATCTAAATATGTTATCAAAATGATAATTCATAAAACTTCTATAATTTCTTTAGAAAAATACATTTTTACATGCTTCCTCATCCCTTAGTCAAGTATGCTATATTACAAATACTCATACACACTTGAGAGATGGAGAATAATTTACTTTCCCTTATGGTCAGATAAATAAAAGAAATCCCAGGAATTTCTATCATACAAGAGCAAGAAGCAGTCTGGAGTAGAATACTTGTATGTAACAGTACATAATTGAGAAACTCAGTTCATTCCACTGAGCTTTCACAATGCCTTTCATGCAAGTACAACCCATCCCATAACAGGATGATCAGCTAATGTTATGAAGGTATTCTCTATCCCATAATCAACTATTAAACTCAGATTTCAGTAGTCAGTCACTTCAGATTCTTCCTTGGGAGCTTCAAACATATGGATCCCTACAAAACCAATTTTTTTTAAAAAAAGGAAATCACTAAGATCCTGCCTGTGCAAATATTTGTTGGTTTTGTGGCTACCTGTACTATTGCTAATATTAGAAAAAGTTAGTCTTAAATGTCCATGAGCAGCTCTGCAAAGCAATAACTTATTGCTAGATTAAAGAATAAAGCATACATACACCTGTTTTTGACCAAGTACATAGAACTCAATTTAGCCTTCGGCTTCAAATTTTTAAATTAGATCACAGCTTCATGACATGAATTATTAATACACTAAATCTCAGGACGCATGTGAAGAGCTACACCAACATGTCAAATCAACATTGCCAGAAGGTGGCAGAAAAAAGTACTAGCAGAGAATGAGTTTAATAGAAAAACTCCAGCACAAGTGGAACTTGATAGCTTTGTTCAGACTAATTCCAGCTACTCCAATTTTGTTCTAGCCTTTGAAATACTCTTTTTCTCCCTCTTCTTCCCAAATATTTACCATCTAATTTTAACAGTACGTCAAATCTTTTTATCACCCAGTATGTTGAATACTCACTTTGATCAGATGTTCAGACAAAAAAAAAAAAAGTGAAATTTCACTTTATTAATAGCCTTTATTTCACTTTCAATAGCCTTTATTGCTATTGAAATACATTCACCTCAACAGTAAAACTGTCACAACTAACTCTTCCTTGGGTAAGAGTGTTAAATCTAGCCCAAAATATGTTAGGAAAATATTTATTTTCTTGTTTGTAAACACGTGGGGCTTTTTTTTGTTTATTTGTTGGTTTTGCATTCCTCTCCTCTCTACTGGACAGCATGGCCATGCACATATGCATTTTCCAGCTGAATTGCAGCTAATTTTCAATGATTCAAAAGCAGAAGTACACTATGTAGTAATTTTTAGTTCTCAGTCTTGTTCTTCTTATTTGCTACCACAAAAAATCTTTTATGATAGATTAAGGGAAGCTTTTTCATCATGGCACACATTAAAGCTTTAAAGCTTTTCGTTTGAAACTGCAGCTGTCTCCTTGATCTTGAACACTTTGGCAGCTGCTTTCATACTTTTTATTAAGTCAGCCTTAGGATTACCTTTTCCTTCAAAATTTTCTAACTTTTACACAGAAAGAAGGCAGCCCACTTTGGAACTTTACCATGAAAGCAGAAGTAAAATCATTAAAAATGCTGTCACTGAGAAGTTCAAAGGAAAGCACAAGGGCTGCTCCAAAAGTAATGCCTCCTATTTTATGATGTTGGCTCACAACAGCAGAGGCAGATGTTGATGGAATGGCAGTAGAGGTTGAATCTTCCCACCAATATCCATTACATTTTGTTGCCATGTGACAGACAGCAGCAGAGGGCCAGTCTGACAAAAAGGCATCTGGCACAGAAGCATGTATGAAGCAGAACTGTGTCACTGAATTCCTCAGTGAGGAAAAAATTGAAGACATTGTCATTCATTGATGCTGAATGTTGATGGACACCAACCAGTGCATGTGAGTACAGTGAGGTGATGGGTGGTCCTTGTTAGCAGTGGAAACTGTGACAGCGGGTCATCTACGCTGATGCAGATTCTTATGAACACAGCAGGCAAGCTCTTGTTCATGGCTGACAAAAACACATAGCTAACAGTGATGACTATGCTGAAAAATGGTGTTTTGTAGCTGACAATTTGCTCTATCAAAAAGTGTCATTTTGCTCACTGTAGCTCTTGTAGCTTCAGTAGAAATAAGATAGGTTAAGAGCGACCTACAGATTTCTCCAATTCCATAAAAATCAAGCAAATACTACATTTGTTTAGCAAGATAGATCATTCTCATATCAAACGGTATTCCACAGTAAAATTCTCAAACATTCTTCAAAAGAAAATATTTAAAATGCAAACTCTTGCAATGTAACAGCTACTACAGAAATGAAAATATTCAGTTTAAAACACTGTCCTCCTAAACAACTTTAAAATTATAATTCACAGAAATGTATATTCAAGTATGCATAACATCATTTACAACACATTTAGCATTTTATTTCAGGTAATTTTCTCATTTTATGTTAATGGTAGGCCCCTGATTATTATCATATGTGAAATACAAAGAAGGAAAATAGTAATTAGTAGATCAAGTTACATGGGCAATCTAGCTTCCTTTGGCCCTCTAAGAATCCCTGAACCCTAAAATTTAAGTAATGTGAAGGACGGTAGCAACTTATAAAGTTAATAAATTACGCAGCCAAGAGGTACCACCCTTCTCACTTCTGATCATAACATACAATAGCCCACAGGACTGTAGCACATATATCAACTGGAGTATCATTTTCCATAAAATATATTTCTGTGCTCTGAAACACACAACTTCATTTTTCACTGCAGTTGACTCCTCCTAAACCTTTTGCATGCTCTGTTCAAGTACATTACTAACAATTATTCTAATATGCATAAGCTTCCTGATCTAGTTTCCTGTAATTGCAGCTAGGTGTGTCATCTTATTACTTAACTGCCCATTACATTAAAATGATGCAGCTCCTTATTCTTTATAATCTAGATTAATCAAATGTTTGTCACCACTCATACCAGCCACAGATTTATTACACTGCATGAATCAGAAAATATCAACATCTTTCTATCTCAATTGTCTTTGCAGTTGGATGCTAAAGAACTTTAACTTACTTTTCGCAAAATTGAAAAATGTCACTTCCTTTTTCAGTTTTATTCATTAGCTGAAACGTGTTTGAAACTGTCTTTGAAAAAAAGCATTATTTTGATATTTTTATTTTTCCCTTCACAACAAGTGCATTCATTTTGAATATCTTTACTTTCTAAATAATCCACGAGAGGGAGATTTAATGCCAATGCACAAAAGGCATGACAGAGCTTAAAAAAATAAAACAAGTAAAAACAAATAAAAGCAAGAAAATACACAACAATTGCCTTTCTTTTTTAAGGACAGTTTTGTTGAGATAAAATTCTGATTCTTAAAAATAAGAGTGCTATTGACTGAATTTTAGACTAAGCATGCTGTCTCAGTATTGATAATACGTATATATTGTTTCAAATTATATGTCAGCTGACCCAAACTACTGAAAAGAAGAAATGATTGCTTTATCTACTTCAGCGAATTCTTCTCTCCCATGGATAATGACTATTATCAAATGAAATACACTGAAAAAGCTGGATTAGTCAAAATTTAATTCCTTGACTACAAGCATTTTTACTGGAAAGTTTCTATGTTACGACAAATAGCTGCAACAAAACAAAGAATTACCAAAGGTGAGTTGTTTCTGACAATTAAAGAAATTTGACCAAATTTTTCACTCAATCTAATGTTTCTCAGAAATAAATGCAGACTTGGATACTTCTTATCTCCCACCATAACAGCAGTCCTGGGACAGGCATCATGCATTTGTCTCACCTCCCTTTTGCTGATCTGCAATTTGGTTCAAACAGTATTCCCAATATCCATACTTTCATCTCATCTCTTTCCTTCTTGAAAAAACCCTTACTCTTTATTCAGCCTCAGTTGATACTGCACCTAAATTTCTGGTATACACTGGCACACAGCATGAAACATCTTAGTGAGCATTCATTTTCCTGGCAACATTGAACACCAGTAGGGATCAACAATGAGCAAAGAGCACTCAAGAAGCTAACTTCCTAATTGTAAGCCCAAGAAACCAGACCAGTGCAAACAGGAGAAAAGTTGGCCTTCTCCTTTTATAGAGATTGTGTATTTGAAGAACCCGCACTTACAAAATTGTATCAGGAGAAAAATCAGGGTTTTCAAGCACACTCTTTCCAGTCTTCTGTAGTAACAAGCTGAGCCAGCCAACAGCAAAGACAGCCTATGTACACTCTCTGTTCCCATAATATTTCACATGTTCTTATCAAATGTGACACAGCAAAAGTGTTGAAATTCAGCAAGGTCTAACCCTGTAGTAGCCACTGGCTCTGAGCCTGGACAGCCTCTTCTCCCCAGCTCCTCCATGCTTTCAGAAGCCTGGCAGTGACAAATCCACTGAGATCACAGGCAGCATATATATGTATATGTACTTGCATTTGCTCTGTTATGAACTAACTACTCCTTCCTTTCTTGATGACTTACTCTGCAGATACATTAACAGCAATAGCCATGCCTTTCTATGTCCAATGCCATTTTCTTGCATTTATTATCCATACAGGGGAAAAAAGAACAAAACCAATACCATAAATTCCCAGACTGAATTATTTCCAGTAATAACATCAAAAACACCTGCAACACATTCCCCTGTTCTCCTTCCTCTTCCCCTTCACTCTTCTTCCCTACACACACTTCCTTTTACTGCTCCCACAGCTATTAAGCTTCTTAAAAAATAATCAGACTTGACAGTTCTGGGGTTAAACATAATATCTTGTCGTCTTATGTCCCAGCAGACACACACTGAACAATTTGTCACGGTCCAAACAGCCAGGTTGTACTATCTCATATTAAATGCAAGAGCTTTATCTAAAAATGCAATCCAATGTGTGTTTTGTGAATTCAGTTTGAAATACTACGTATTTATTCAGATCTCTGTTCCAGTGTTAATCCTCCATCTGATAGCACCTCCAGATCCCTTCTCTAAACACTGAGAAACAAATGCCATTTTACACTAATTAAAATGAAATATTTCAGCCATTATTTATTAAACCAACCAAGATGCTTGTAAATAAGACAGAATCAGGGCAAGGGTGTGGAGGGAATGGGAAGAAATGCTTCTATTATCTCGTAAATTGCAAAAGTGAACTGTAGAGTATCAACTTTTGTCCATAAAAATTAATGATTTGTAACAGAGCTAGTTATTTCCTCTTAGAATACATCATTTATTACAGATCAACTATAAACAAACAGTAATTCTGATGCAATTACTAGTATAATAAATATACCAAGACATAATATTATTTTGTAGATAACAAAACAACAAAAATAATTGACTGAAAGGCTTATCCAGAACTTCACCAATTTGGGGTAGCATCAAAATATGACTGCAGTGCATTTCTTACTGGATTACATAAAGTTGTTAATTATTTATTACCTTTATAGATCCTTCGGAGTTTATCTCATTCTTCATTTCCACCATCATCTCCCTGTACAGATTACATGTACATATATAGTGAAGCATATATATATATTTATGTATATATAAACACATACACCCACATATCTTATCCAGAGAACATGCAGAATGTACAGAGTTCGACACTTTGATCCTTCCCGTCTATTTGAGTCTGGCTAGAACACTATTTTGCACATCTCCCTCTGCTGTATCTTGCTTCCCTTTTTAAGACCAAAAAAAAAAGGCAACACAGTCACATCACCTACAGCATGAACCCTCACTAACTATTTCAGAGAAAGGGAACAACAAAAACCCTCTTGTCGCCTGAAGATGAAACTTCATGGTGTGGTAGAAAATGTCATTTCCAGAGGGAGATTTTCAAGGCCTTGGAAGACTGACCTAATTCTAAGGAACATTCAAATTTGGTGAAGAAATCCAGACTGAAAATAAACCCTAAAAATCAGCCTGTTTATCTTCCTGCCAGCCAGTACCACAGTCACATCAGTACATTTCTCTGCACCTAGCCTAACAAAAAGGAAGGGTATATCCACTTGATGAACAACAGAAAAACAAGAAAAAACATCTCTGTATCCCAGCAAAACATACAATATTATTCACCTGTAAGTTCAAGAAATAACCCACCTATATACCTACAAAATACACTGTATTCCTAGCTTGAGAAACATCTTCCTGAAACTAAGCCTGAATTTATTCTTCTCCCTCTTCTCTGCATTGCAAATCTATTTAAATGCATCAGTTTGGCTGTGAACTCTTGGGCTGATTTGTAGCATCTATATTAGCTTCTTCTGGAATGCCAGTTATTAAGACAGGCAGGTTCTATTTGCTGATGTTCTTAATTACACAAGGGAATAACAGAGATCTTTTGTTTTATATAAATAAGCAGTTAGACCATTAGCACCTGCTGTAGTTTAATCCACCATGCAGCTAAGCACCACACAGCCATTTGTTTGTTCCCCCCTCCCTCCACACACAGTGGGATGGAGAAGAAATTCACAAAGTAAGTGGGAGAACTCACGTGTTGAGATAAGGACAAATTAATTTAAAAAAACCAAGTGATTCACAACACAATCTCTCACCATCCACTGACCAATGCCCAGACAGTCTCCTAGCAGTGGCAGCCCCCCCAGCCACCTCCCACCACTTTTGTCATTCAGCACAATGTTACATGAACATCCCTTTGGCCAGTCTGAGTCAGCCATCCTGACTGCATACCCTTCCAGTTCCTCTCATACCCCCAGATCCTTGATGGGGAATCAGCACAAGGAGCTGAAATGTTCATGACTTAGTGTAAGGACTACTCAGCAACAACTTAACATAGGTGTGTTATCAACACTGCTCTTCTCCTAAACCAGAAATGTAACATTATACTAGCTACTAGCAAGAAAATTAACTAGCTGAAACCAGGACAGTCTCTTAACAAAGACTTTTCGTGGCTGTAGGTAACTGTTTTACAAAAAAAAAAAATCAATGGATCTTAGAAAAAAATAGAGCTATATCATATCTCTCAATAAAAAGATACTTAAAGAACAAGACCATGTACTGATTTTCTATTGATATGCCTTCACTCAGGTACATAAATGCAACTCAACCTTTTTTCCACGTTTGCCTGTAACCAAAAATTATACTTACGAGTACATTTCTTCTGTGTGAGTTCTCAGTCTGCTTCAGCTTTGTATAGAAAAACTGCAGATTGAAGTTGTTAGTGTGAACCAGAAAAACTTCAAATATTCTTTGTTTAGTCCTTGCTTGTCTCTAGAGTAATACAACATTTAACTTTTTCTAGTAAGTCACTATACATAATGCTTTTACTGTTTTCTATTATATCAGTATTTTATGTTTTAAAAGCCTCTTATATTCAAGCATATTTTATCACAGAGTGACTTCGTGCCAAATCCTCCTGAATAGCACAGTATTCCACTGTGACTGTTCTCATGTGGAAGAAAGCACTAAGGAAATTCCCATGAGAAAAGACTCAACAATGAAGAGATCAATACAGGGAGCAACAGTTGAGAATACTGAAAGAAGATCAAATTTGTTACATGAAGGCCAGGTAAGCAGAGAAGCTACAGCAGTAACAATGAGAGATAGTCTGGAAAGCAGTTATGGTCTTACTGTCGGGTCTATGGGTGAGAAAACTGTTCTTATGCCTGTGTTTGGTCTATATTTCTATAGCATTACTCTGACTGTATACTTGAATTGGTGGGACCGCTGTCTGTTTTTTTCTTCAGTGTTCTAAGGTTTGGCATTTTTAGTACTGTTTTTAATAGCTCCATTCATCTTAATTATGTTAAACCTCTTCTGTGAGCCTTATCTATGAACACTGTCCTAAGGCTTGAATCTTAGATACATGAAATCTCCAGCATGTAGTATGTACAGATCATTGTATCATAGATGTCCCCTACATAAACTGAAATGATTGCAACAGAACATAAGATTTCACTGAATCCCCAACAGCAAATTCTGCCCAAGCAAAGTGATTGCAAGATGGGAATTTAAGTCATTGGCAAGGATTTTCAGTAACATTAAAAATTAAAGGTTTCCATGGGATATTAAACTCATTTCTAGTAATATATGAAATGTAGAGAAAGCAAGGATCTGAAAATCAGTGTAAGAGCCAGAGTTGAAAACTACAGCAAAGCATATGGAAGAATTCAAGTAACAAGATTAGTAACTGAATTCCTATTTAAATTATAGTGTTGTCTTACAATGAAAATACAGGTGATTAAGGCATTTGCAGCACTGACTTAAAGCGTCACACTCCCTTAGGGATTTAGATCAAAGCTTCCATAGACCTCTTCAATTGCTTTAAGGTAGTGAAAATGGTGAGTCATGTGCAAAACCATTTATCAGAATTAAAGTAATAATGAAAATAGACTGAACAAAAATCCAGTGTAGTTTCCTCACACTCTATGAACAGGTAACAAAATATGTTTACAGACAACAAAAATCACTGCAGTGATATCAATTGAACCAGTATTTAACAAACCATCAGAAGACAGAGGAAGAAGTGGAAATATTTCCATGTTTTTATACCTCTTTTGTCCTTCAGCAACTGCAAGCAAAAGGAAAACAAATTGTTTCAAAACATGTATTTAGAGACCATAATATTCACCTGAATTCAGGCATTAGCAATACTGATTTTTTAGATATTAACTCCTAACTTCAGAATTTATTTCTTGTCCAGATCTTCAGGCCCTATTTTTTTTTCTCCTTTGTGAGCAGACTCCTACTTCCACTGCTTAAATGGATTTTTGAAAAGGAGCAAGAAATTTTCTCACAAAAAGATGACACTTGTCTACGTACTCTCTTAGAGAACTCAATATGAGGCACTTCAAGAACTATATCCAGTACCACAACAGAAACTAGAAGTGACTTAGGAGACCGAATGTTAGTTCAGACTTAGGAAATTTCTGGCTACCTTCTTTGCTCTATTGGAAGATCACTTGTACAAGGAGCTTGTCTGTAGCAATGAAGTATAATTTATCAGCAACTTAGACATGGTATTACCAAGAGGATTTTTTTTTTTTTCCCATTCTCAAATTTTCTTAATAAACAAACATCTTGTAGCTACCTTGTTGAGTGCTTTTTTTGTTGTTTTGGGTTTTTTTTTTTTTTTTTTTTTGCATTTTCTTGCAGAGATTTGTCTTAATTTAGAAGCACAGGAAAACAATGATTATTTTGTGTCTTCTGTCCTGAGGGAGAAAATTTAAATTTATGCACTATACCCAGAGGCAGTGAAGCAAAGTCTGACTAAAAACTGTTGTTCATGATTAGGACCATTCAAACAGGATTATATTTCAACAATTCAGAAAATAAGCCCTTACATGAATTCACTTTGTATTTTAAGAATTAAAAGTAATTTATAAAATCAATGCGATTAATTGTTATTTTTGTGGAGGAACTTGTGGGACTAGAAGTCGGATTGTGTATGCCTTTCTCATGCTAGAATCCCAGTGACTTCAGTAGATTGGATTAATTCTTGATCCTACTAATATGACAATTTTATTCACTCCATTTCCTCTCAGGAAAATTTAATAGCTCAGGTGAGGTTTGAGAATGATCATAGAATCATCAAGATTGGAAAAGATCTCTAAGACCATCTAGTCCAACTGTCCACCTTCTGTCCAGTATTTCCTCACTGAACCATATTGTTTGTATACAAGGATATCTGAGTTTCCAAGCCATTTTATAGTCACGTACAAGAAACATTAAATTGAGTGGGTCACTATTAACAAGCTGAGGCAAAGCATCCGGTCCATCAGTGAAAAGGCAAACAGCAACAGGTTATACTGCACACGTTTGCCAATATTAACATTGCAATCCTAACTTCAGGAACCACAAAAATCCAGCCTCCCACCACTCAATTGAACAATGCTGGTATTACACAAATGAAAGGGAGTTTGGTGGGTTTGTTTTTAGTTCATTAGTTACTTAACCAGAAGGCCTCAGTGCTGAGCTAGATTTTCAAGTATACATATGTTGACAGTCTCTTAATGGCTTTCTGTAGATCAAAAAACAGCTTGAGAAGAAACCGCAGGATACAGCATACAGAAAAGAGAACGGCAAAGGTAAAAATATTTAAATTGAAACCACTGAGCTGTATGTTCTATATTTTCTTTTTAGGAGTTTTTTTAAAAGTATTATTTTTATATAAACAATGCTTCTGGAACAGATCTCAGGAAATAGAAAGGAATTCTGTTGTGACATCACTTTTGAGAAATTCTGTAAGCTTGTAATGGATTCAGCACCTTTGATAGCCAGTGGACTCTATATAATATATACTGTAAAAAAAGCAGTTTTCTCTATGACTAAAGTCCAAGGAAACATATTTCAGATGCATAACATTACACCTTAAGGTCCCTGAATAATCACCACACAAACATCTCATCCTATATTTTAATCCTTGACTATTAGCTTCTTGAAAATTAGCAACTATTTTACACTATTAGCAAGTTACACATCAGTGTAAGTTGTGTTTTGGAATTACTGTTGTGGTTTACCCCACCAGCAGCTGTTCGCTTACTCCTCCCCAAGCAGGATGAGGTGAAGAGCTGGAAACAAAACAGAACTCATGGGCTGATACAAAAACCATTTATTAAGACAGAAGAGTGAAATGGAAATAATTATAACATATATTTCTAATGCAGTCACCCACTAAAGAACATACAACACCAACACAACACACTACTAGCAACCCAAAGACTCACTCTCACTGACTGACACACTACAATCCCCAGTCAGCAAATAACTCCCAGGTAACTGCCCACAGCTTTATGCATACATCACCTGGTATGGATCAACCCTTGACCTAATGCAGGTACCTGTCCTGGTTCCACACCACACCATCATGGCAGTGGCTTTGTCTGGCACTGTCTGGGCTGGAACAATGACAAAACCATGGAGTGTATATACTTATCTGGTTAACTTGGAGTACTCTGTTACATGTTCTGTATCAAGTCCTTCATCTGTGTCTCCCACAGAATATTTCTAGTCATTAATATCATTGCTGACAAAACAGATGGATTTGTGGGAGCTTATTTAAGATCTCACAGAAGCAAGCTTTAATGGTGATCCATGTGATTAAGTACCCACTCCAGTAAATCACAGCCTTAATTTTTATAGTAGTGTGTCTACTACTACAATATTTCTATATTGGTATATATTGTATTGTATTTTTGCAGCATAGGTACGTCCATTTTGATCTTCTGAGCTACTCCTACACTACTCAGGTTGGATATTTGGAAAAAAATTTCTAATCCGCAAGAGCAGTGAGGTATTGGAACAGGTTGCCTAGAGTGGTGGTTGAGTCACCATACCTGGAGGTGTTCAAGAAACATGTCGATGTGGCACTGAGGGACATGGTTAGTGGGCATGGTGGGGATGGGCTGACAGTTGGACTAGATCTGTTTTTTTTCCAACCTCAGTGGTTCTGTCATTCTATGATCTCAACATAATCTTGGCTAGGAGCAACATTTTGCACCTGACCAAACTTCCAAGACGAGTGTGTGTGTGTGTATATATGTGTATATATAACATAAAAATATATGCATAAATTGATGTCAATACAGTAACAACTGGATTTCCAGTGGCACAATAGATTGTCAGACTATTTAAAATCTTATAATTTAAAAAATATTTGGTAAATATCATGATAAGCTTAAAGGTCTGAACTCTTCTCTCATTATTTCCTTAGAAGTAGGCTCTAAACAAGTAAGAAAGGACACCTTCAAAATTGCAATTCCTAATCTTATGTTCAAGTTTTATAAAAAAAAGTTTTCTTTTCATTCTTCATTTTTGCAGACTCCTGAGACTGATTTTCAAGTTTTCAAAGGAGTGGTGCTGGAATAAAATAAAAAAAAAGACTATCCAACATCTACAAATAGTAACAAGCATTCAGTTTTAAAATAATTGCACTAATCAAATAACTAGCTTTGACCACCTCTGTTTAAATGAGTTTACTTATGCGTGACATTTTTGTCTTGCCCCGGTCCTATCAAAATAATACCCATGTTTCCTTAAATGAAGCTTATTGATACCTGTCCTGACATCCCCTTTGAGTGTTTAGGGAAATAAAAATTCATAGCAATTGATTGCCCTGTGCAGCCCTGGCTCCAGTTCCCTTTCAAATATTCATAATGATCTTAAAGGGGTCCCTGTGGATCCCAATTGTCTGCTGTATATTTATATGTCCTGCCATTCTTCAGAAAAATTGTCAAACAAAAGTCACTTTTGCAGCTAGATATTATTGACTCTTTCTACCTTGTAGACTTTTGTATTCTCATGCTGTGTACTGTGAGTGAAAAAATGGAAGATGAAGAAATGCTTATGAATATCACATACCAAGTCTTAAAATTACTTCATTAAAGCCAGTGGCTTGAAAGCTCTTTCTGACAATAAACAGATGAAAGAAAAGGATAGATGTGTTAGAATTTGAGTTGAGTGGAACAAAATCTGAGATAAAGGACAATAATGTCACATTTCCACTCAAAAATCAGACCACTGAATTCAGAGCCATGTGACTGCTGAGCATTCAAAACCTCTTACAGAGATCAATGTGGAGTACAAATATAAAGCCTTTTTTTTTTTTGAAGTTTAACTTTAAGTATTTCAAGGGTACCAATTCGTGAAACTTATCTTTCTCTCATTCAACTGGCTGTTTAAGGGGATCCTAATGAGTTATTCATTTGCAGATTCCTGAGAAAGTTCAGAACCACCTCTAAGCCCTTTTTAGATGCTTTATCTTACCTTTTCTATTCAAAAAGCTGTTAACCAGAAAGAATTCACCCAACCTCATAAAAAAAATCCGTATCAGCTTGGAGGATAAACTTCTCGACACAATGATTTAGGAGTTAACAGCCAGTTTCCATTTCTGTCTTTCATACTTAATGAGATTTTCAACTCTAATTTTTTTCTTCTTAAGAGAAGATATCAAACATATGTTCAAAAAAAATGTTCTAAACAGAAAAAAATGGAAAACTAAAGTGCTCTCTGAACTTATCAGTCCTTATTCTGTTCTGCAAATCACAAGGCAAACAAACAAGACATTTCATTAAATAAAAAGAAACCAAAAAATTGGGCAATTAAAACAAACAAAATTGTTCAGGAGCAGCCATTTAACGAAGCTGCTCACTTTCAGCATCCAACACCAGCATAGAGAAAGTTTGTCGCTTAACCTGGCCTGCATCTAAGCACCATACAGCTGTTCACTTGCTCCTCTCTCCCAGTGGGATTGGGGAGAGAACAGTGGGGAAGAAAAAAACATGGCTTGGGACAAAAAACTGTTCATTAAGACAGAAAAATAACAGTAATGATAGTACATATATATATTTACAAAAGAAGGGAGACAAAATATTGCTCACCACCCATACATGCCCATTAATTGCCATAACCTCTCCTGTAATTTGATACACACATACATATATCATTCCAGTGGTTCATGGGCTGTCCTTCTAAATTGTCTGTGGACTTCACTTGGTCTGTGATTTGCACTCCGTCTATTACTGGACAAACCTCAGCCCAAGTAAAACTCCTAAATACCAATGTAGTGTTAAGGCTGCATTACGTACTACTACAGTGCTAGATACATGGGGGTGTTTTCACCTAACATGTACCTCAACAGAACAAAGGTACATCCTTCATATGCATTTCAGTAAACTATGACTACTTGTTGGGAGAAAAATCTGCATTACTTTCAAGATCTCGACCCCACCTCTCCCATTTACACACATTTGGTTAGTTCCAGCAGACTGGACAGATATGCTAATTTTCAAGATGCTCCTAAAAGACAAAATTAGCCATATAGACAGCACATCTGTCACAACAGTCCTTCAGTGCAGAAGGTATGATAAGCAGCACTGTTGGACTGTTGCATGCTGATGCTAGTTCTGGTTCCATCAGAATTCATTCTAGTCCAGTCTCAGGTTGAGTCTTTATTTTAATTAATTAGAAAAAAAGAGAGAAAAGATTCTTAAGCTTGCTCTACATCTTGAATTGAATCTGAAAATAACTGCTAGCCATTATCATTTTATGCGCTGGGTATGCTAATTCCTCCTGTCACCTTGGTGGGCAAGCTTCATTTGCTGAAACCAAAAGATTCTCTCTAGTACAATTAGGACTATTAAATCTGAATGACAAGAAAGTGGAAAAACTTGTCCTCAATATACTGGATAACATCGAGGGCTTCGGAATTGTCCTGTGAGTAGTACTGAAAATTTCAGTAGACATTCTGGAATATGTACTGCAGAAGTTGCTTGTTATGCTCCAGTTCACAGTCTAATGTGAAGACTAATGGAAAAAATGTGACTATCTCATCCTAATGTAAATTCTAGTGGAATTGTCTGTTAGTTTCAATGTGAGAAACATCTGGGTCCAATAATCCAGGCTCATGCAGAGTTTGCAGTGAATCACGATTCATTTAACGCTCTTGTAAGAGCAGATAACCTACCTGATGTTGGCACACCACACTGGAAAGATACAGCCATTTATGTTCCCTATTGCCCAACTGCAAGTGAGCCCTTCCCCCTTTTCCCATTGGCTAAGGTACTTGGGGTTCACATTCTTCTTGACTTGCCTATCACGCACTCATCATCCACTGTAGGTACCCCTTTGGTCATACATACTTTGTAATTTGGATTCAAAGTTTGTTGCTATGACCAACTAGAGTTATCTCTGTATCTTGTTTGAGAAAGTCCATCTACCTCTGTCCTGTCAAGCAGGCAAGATTTACAAGTAGTTGTCAAACTAGCATCCCTTGCTATATGTCTATAAGTCAAGTCTGTTTAACCAATTCTTAGGTTTACTTTGCATGACATCTTACCCTTTCTTCTTTCACCTCAATTCCCCCTTTTTCCATTTTACCATCGAGTTGTCCTTGCAAACCTTCTCTAAAGCCCTTATTATTTCTTACTGCTATTTTTCCTGTTATCACTCAAGGATGCATATATTCTATTCTTGGGGTCTAACCAAAAGCAGAAATTACCTTGTATCACAAGCCCTGAGGTACATCCCTTTGGTTTCACAGTATTCTGTTGTTATGCAGAAACATCTCTTCCCTCACATCAACATTCTATCAACGACTCTCTACAACTCTGCGAATTGTCTGCCAAAAAAAAGTTGCTTCCTCGTGGCAATAATTTTGAAAAAAAAAAAAGGTATTTAGTAAATGCAAAAAAGAGGGGGAGGAGCAGAAGAAAAAATAACATTAAAACATTTAGTAGATTTCACCAGCAGAATTTTTATCTTTTGTATTTTAGGTCATACCTCCCCATTTCTTCTCCCTTGTTTACATCACAGACAAAAGTAACTCCAGTGAAAAATTTGTTAAATTGATGCTGCATTGTGCAATCATCATCTACAGAGAAAACTTATTTGTGATAAAAATATTTAGACAACCTATAAAAACTTTTATAGAGCAACTTTCAGTACATGTGTAAATACACTCCAGATTGAAATACATTTTTCTCAAACCCCTGAACATCTGATTTCCGAAACAGAAAATATTTAAACATTTTCTTCAACTAAGAATGAGAGGGGAGGAAAAAAAATTAAATCAGCATCACAGATGGAAACCACACTCCTAAGAAAGAAGTGGGAATATATTTATTGATGGAATATAGTGATGCAACAAAGTTTAATTGTAAATGACAGCTATTTGACAGGATTAGAGGTAGCAAGGTACTCGATTACTTACATCATAGAGAGCATGGTCAAACATACAGGAGGCTCTCCTGTTGATTCATAAGGTTTGGAGTGAAGCCTACTGCCTTCTAAACTCCCTGAACCACAGAGATAAGGAGCCCAGGTGCATCTGAACCCACTGCTAATCTCAGAGTTGGTCAGGGGCTTATGTCTGAGGGATTACATGTGCACAACCAATCTAAACTCTAATCTTTGCTAAACTAGCAAAGCTTAAAGCTACTAGTCAATTATAAAAGAATTCTACCTGTAAGGAGCCTACTGACATCAAGTTGTAAGGCAATTCCACAGCAGGCATAAAGTCAAGAGGTGTCACTCTTCAAAGGGACATCCTGCCACTCAGCCACTTGCCAAGCAGGAGTGCTCAAGGGGCTTTCAGGCTTCTCTCTATTTATGGAGTAAAATGAGTGACTCACAGTCACAGTTTTGCTGAATGCTCAAATGGCCTTCCATTACTGAACAAGGTGTCGTGTCGTGTCTGCCATCAGTTCTTCAAGCACTCCTTTGAGCAACCAGTTTGAGACAGTATTTTGGTTGTTATTTTCATTAGCAATACCTTGATTGTTATCTGCACTGTGCTACTGTCTGCTTGAGCAAAGCTCTGGCCAGGTTGAAGCAACCTCAGACTCTTTGTTTGCTGTGACTCATCATACTGTGACTAAAAATCAGATTTGAATAGTGGATGACAATCTATTCCTTTGGGAATCAAACTGATGTGAAGTACTGTCTAGCAGCAGACTCAGAAGAAAACAAAAAAACAAGATAATGGCAACAACCTTTTCTTTTAGAACACTTTCATGCTGTATGTATACCAGTGAAAAACGTGAAAAGATGCGAACATGAAATTTGAGAGCTTCTGGAAATAATCACAAGACAAAGGCTAAGCTAGTCCTTCATTTTAGCCACAGAGTTTCAGAGGAATTTTTTAGAAAGCATCTACTTAAATTGAGAAATACATATTTACTATACAACCAAAATTAATTGTACTGTGTCCATTTCTCCTCCAACTTCTATGTGCTCACATACTAATTTTCTACAGTTCGTCATTCAACACACAAGGTGGACTGTGCTTTGAGGTTGAAGAATTTCTTATCAACAGTGGTAGGAACATGCACAATGAGAAAAGAAGCTGTAGTCTGACATTAGTATGTGTAGTATGCTACCCTGAAAAACTAAAAGTATTTCTCAAAATCTGCACAGAACTACTATGTGTTATTAGGATAAAACCCACAAAATTATACTTTCCCTGGGTACAGAGTAATTGTATCCTTCTGCATGCCAACAAGAACTTGAGACTCTGAAGTGTTTGTTCACTAAGAAGGTGTTATAACATTTTGAAAAAAAAACAAATTATTTAAAATAGAAAGGCTAAGTAAATAAGCACTTCCAATAATCCACTGTCACTATTACTTGTGGGAAAATCATGTCTGACCTCAGACCCATCAGCTTAGTATTTGATATCCTGGTTTTTAATCACAATGAAGCATTTATCTCCTTGGGCAAACAGACACCTCTTTACCACCTGCTGACAGCAATAATTTAATAAGATAAAGCACTTGTTAGGAAAATTTCCGTTCCAAAAAGTTTGCTCAATCATCTTTATCCCAAAAAGAGACAGTCAGAGGAGTCCTCAGCTTTCTTTATTTGAATAAAGAGAAAGTCCACTGGGGCATACCCAGGGGGACACACAGCCCCTCTTTTATCCTTGTACCCTGTGCTAGTGAGCCCTTTGCCCTTTCCCCATTGGCTGAGGTACTCGGGGTTCACATTCTCCTAGGTTCGCCTATCAGCCATCCCCCCAGTAGCTACTCCCCCTTTGTTTCTTTTTACATACTTCATAATCTGGGTTCAGAGTTTGTTATTTTGCCCATCTAGAACTATCTTTGTATCCTGTAAAGTCTTTGTTCCGCTCAGCAAACAAGATACACGCATCGGTGCTAAGCTAGCATCTCCTGACATGTAAGTTTGTATAACCAGATCCTTGTTACAGAAACTCTTCCTTCATCTTGTTTTGCATAGACCCCCTCTATCCTTCCTTTGTTCTCCCAAAATTTTATTTTGCAAGGACATTTTATCCTTGTTTTTCCTTCAGTACTCATTTTTGTCAGAGATAAAATTATATTTTATTTTGTCAGGAAGGCTCTGATCTTACTCTGGTGATAAGACTGTTAATCAACCCTTGGTTAGTGGTACAAAAGAACTATATCACACTCACCTGAGATTTCTGATTAATCACTTCATAATATTAACACTCCAACAGACAGTAAGTGGCTAAGATTTCTAAGTGCTGTAAAATAGAGGTTCACTGCTGCAAAGGTTTTAGAAACAGGCATTTTAAGTAGCCTGATGCTCTTCTATCATTCATTTAGACACTTAAAATTCTTTAGTAATTAAAGACATGAATGGGAAGAAAACTGAACAAAGAAAAGTAGAAGCATGCGTCTAAATTTTACAGAAGACATCATAATAAATAACTGAGTAGCAAAGCATGGACTCTTTTAGTAAGAGGCTGTTTCCTACTCTCTTCAGTTGTCAGATTTTACAGTCAGCATTACTCTATGCAAGTTTATAAATTGATTTTGTGCAAGTTGATTGCTTTTATTTATTATTACTAAAATTTTTGGTACAAATGCTAAAACGATAAAAAGGATATTGTCTTATGAATGGGCAAATATATATTCTGACATATCTGGAAAATCTTCAGAATGCTGAAAGCATAGTTTTCTACAAAAGATCTAACGCTGAAGAAGACAACATTACTAAGAGAAACTGAGTAATTTATATGTGGAAAGGAACAGAAAGAGGAATTCTTGCACTCTGTCAGCCATTAAGTCCATAGCAATTTTTTCAAGGACATTATCACCTTTGGCATTTTATGTTCCAAACACCTAAGGAAGCCAATAAATTGATTTGTTGTTTCATTAGCACTCCTCATGTTTAGAGGAGGACATTAAATCTTGCTCACTAAAGGCAAAATAAAGCGTTACCTCTTTAAAATGTGGTCCACTAAGACCAATATGGTGAAAAAAGTAAGAACTAGAGATCCACAATGTTAGATACAACTCCTACACCAGGCATTTCACTATAAACTTGATGTAAACAATGTATTTCCCAAGCTTCTCAACTGGAAAATCATGTTTCTGTGTCTGGTGAGAAAAGAACGCATCTTACTGTCATTTCAAAGGAAGAAACAGATTGTACATATGTATTCAGAGCCTGACATACTGACTTCTGCACACATACAGCATAAATTGAATTTGTGTTTTCATGTTTCTTCCAATACTTTTCACAGGTAAATACAATGCCCAGTGTTTTTGGAAAACTATCATACCTTTAAATTCACTCTTCACAGTTACATTAATGATCTGTCTTAGTCCATTTCAGACTAAAATTTTCCATCTTATTTTTAACTTCATCATAAAATAACATCTTCAATATAACTCTTTTGCTCCTCACAATAAACAAGACAAAATCAAACGTGTTCTGATGTTTCATTTTCAAATATAACTACTCTACTTACAGAAAGAACTTCAACTGACCTTCAAGGCCTTAGACTAATCTGCCGCAGATTAGTTCTATTCAGTCCCCTATTAAAAATTTACATAATGGAATAAAATAAAATATCAGTGGACCAAACTAGAAAGACAAAATCAGAATTAATGTGGTTTTGATACGCAAATGCATTTATCAATGATTTGATCTTCAAAAAAGCATGTAGAATACTCTGGAAGTGAAAAGCAAAGCACAAACATGGAAAAGCACAGCAGGAAAAAAATAAGTTAGCGTAATGAAAAACTGCAAAGGTTATTCCTCTACCCTGTATAGACTCATTAAAATTCTACACAGGAACTACTTCAAGTCAGGAACTTCTGGAACTTCTACTTGAAGAAAGATACCTAGGATATCTACTAAAAGAATCTAAAGGATCTAAGAAAAGTTTAGATCAGCAACAAAAACATTTGAGATTTAGGGATGCAACATAAAAGAAAGTGCAGCAATATGAACAGAGCAGCAAGGTCTACAGCTACAGCAAGTAAGAACTTGCTTAAATACAACAGCCCTAGAAGCAAAAACAAAGGACAAAAACTACTTACCTTCAAAACATCTACGTTAGGCAGGCATCTCCAGAAAGAAATCCTCACCTCCACTGCCAATCCATAAATGAGGTCTGGGAAGGGGTGGATCCTGGCTCCACCCCTGCCAGTCACTCAGGTGCACTGCATTCACCTGAGCTCCCCTGGGTTGGCCCTGCCTTCCCATCAGGTGCTCAATCACTGGTTCAAGCTGTGACTCAGCATTTCCATTACAAGGAAGCAAAGTACAAGGTAATTATTTGGTTTCTAAGACATTTAGTCAAGAAAAGAGGCATGTAAGATTCCATTAGAGAAAATTAAATTAAAAAAAAAAAGGTGAGAGAAAAAGCTCTTAAACTTGTTCTATATCTCCATCAATGTGTCTAATAAGACAAAAAGAATTTATCAAAAATAATTTTAAAGTAAGGGCTTCAATAGCTGGTGTAACAACTTCCTAATTATTACGATAAGAGTCAATAGTAGGAAAGTTGTGGAATTCCCTTTCCTGCAGAGTTTTCAGACTGCAGATTAGCATAAATAATCTACAAACAGACATCCTGCCTGAAGTTACAGGTAAACTGTAAATAATTACTATTAGTCATTATGAGGAAGTTCTCTTCACTTGTGTTTTTTTCATAACCACTGTTAAACAGCAGCACCAAACAAAACAACAACAACAAAAAAGAACAGGATATATTACTTATTATTGAATTTACACTTATTCAGATAATAAAAATTAAGACAGAGAAATACTAACTCATTTCCTTTAGCCATAGAAATAATGAACATTTCTATTTTAGAGATATGTGGTAATATTCTCATTTACTTTGGTATGAGAAACTTAATTGTAGAAAACGTAGAATGTATTCATTACATCCTGTAAGCGTTGACCATATTTTCAGTGATCACTCTCAGAATAACATTTTCATTATGGATGCTGAAAACATGATGCAGAATAAGATTATCGTGTTTCTCTTGCATTTGTTGCAAATTTATTTATATTTGCTTCTAGCTAGCTAGCTCATGGAAGATTAAGAGATGGGGATCTGTCATATGAGGAGAGGCTATGAAAAACCCATCAGCCTGGAGGCTGGAAGGCCCGGTGGAGAACTCATCACTGCATATAATACCTGTTAGTAGGCAGTAAAGA
Source organism: Pavo muticus (assembly GCA_016647715.1). Taxonomy (NCBI): domain Eukaryota; kingdom Metazoa; phylum Chordata; class Aves; order Galliformes; family Phasianidae; genus Pavo; species Pavo muticus. Next base: position 180,514 of record JACDJE010000964.1, on the reverse strand, counting down.
AAAGGGAGACAGATCCAATCATGAGAGAAGGAGCAGTAAATATAAACTGGAATACAGGAATTTCAGCTTAAAGATAAGAAGAGACTATTCACTCCAAGGGCAGTCAAGTACTAGAAGTCTGGCCAGAGTGGTCTTGGCATCTCCTTCCCTGGAGATAATCAAAATTGACTGGACACAACCTTGAGCAGACTGTTCAAGCTGAGTTCAATCTAAACAGGGTGACTGGTGTAGATCTCTAGAGGCCTCTTCCCAACTCAGCTCTTCTACATTACCTGTAACTGGCACTCAGAGCACTCAGACAAATGAAGAAATTTTTACAAAGGTAGGTAGACAGCTAGAAAGAAGGTCAAACATTTTATTTTTACCAAGAGGAGTAAAAAGGTCTTTTTAGGAGAGAAAAAAAAAGAAAAAGAAAATATTAATTATTCTTAAAAAACAAAACAAAACACAGAAACAGGAAAATTTTATCGCAACATAGTTGCTTGGGAAGACAAATGCCACAGCCTTGAATGTTTCTGCTTTGTCCAAGCTTTCATCACCAAGCACAACATCATACAGCACGGAATACCCATTTTGCCAGTTCAGGTCAGCTGTCATGGAGGCACACCTCCAGCCTACTCACTGTAGGGACAGAACTGGAAAGTTTAAAACAAAAAGGAAAACCATGACGATCTGCAAGCACTGTTCGGCAAGAGCCAAAACATCAGAGTGTTATCAACACTGTGTTAGTCACAGATTCAAACTACAGCACCATAGAGGCTGTTATGAGAAAAATTAACTCCATCCCAGCTTAACCCACTACACAGAAAAAAAAAAAAAAAAAAAAAAAAATTGACTGCAGATTAAGTTCTTCAAATGCACAAAATATATCTGGAGTTTAGCCACGATCTTGTATTTTTTAAATTCCAATAAAATAAAATGAAAGAAAAACTAATTGAAAATTATTTTAGAGAAGATGATAACATTTTTTTTTTCAAGTCAGGAAAGAGATAAAACAGTAACAATACTGTCTTCTATAAGACAGCCTGTCATTCAGATGCAGCCTCCTTCCCTGTCTCTCATTGTTACAGCATACATAGAACTAACAAAAATTTTATATAAAGCACTCTAAAATAATAGATTTTCAAAAGTGGTTTTTAATAATATTTGCATTTAAAAAAACATAAAATGGAATTATTTTCATTAGACTTAAAAAAAAAAAAAAAATGTTGAGTGTGCTGCTATCTGTGCTCTGTTTATTTTAGAATTCCAGACTTGGAATCCATTTAAAGTGTCACTATTTTTGCTGCCCACAGTCATCCTTTCTCATTATTAGGGAGAGATCATTAGAAAAAATTCAGACAAATGCAGTGGAATTGCTAGGTCACAGCATGAACCAATGGCTGAGCATCAGGTGAGAAAGCATGGCTAACCCAGGGAGCTCATGTACTAGCAATACACCTGGGTAACCAGAAGGGTGTGGAGCCTGGATCCACCCCTCCTCACTCTCATTTAAGGGTTAGCAGGTGAGTGAGTAGCATCCTTCTGGATAGAGATTGTTCTTCTCTTGAGCTATTGCTGTTTGTTGGAAGGGATGAGCAAACTTTTTCTTCTTTGTTACTATTGCTCTGTTACTAGTGCTTGTATCCCATTAGAAGGCACTGTCATCACCTTTTGCCATACAACAACAAAAAAAAGTTGTTTAAAGCATTCAATATGATATAGTTATAAGAACTAGTTTGGGTTTTTACTGTGATTGAGCTTTCCACATCTCAAAGACATAAGGCACTTTTTTCTACACTTCTTTCTAAGTCTTCCTTAAAGATCGTTTGCAACAGCTTCTGGAAACTCATTTTAAAAAAAGGTCACCATCATCTGAATGGAACCAACTACCTAAGAATAATTGCAAAAATACTCTACTGATTTCTCATTTGTTTTGTTTTCTATTCTGAGGACTTCAAAAAATTGTAGAAAATCTTATCTGAGACTTATACTAAATTTCAATTCATCATGTAGATTTCATCAACATTTTACACCAGTTGTCTCTGTTAGTGGTAATGACTCACCTAAGAAACATGGATTTGGGGTTCCGAGAAGTTGCCACTCAGTTTCAGTCAATTTTGCTGTAATAACAGATAAGAAAAATCAGGAAACTTTAGTTTTCTAGTAAGTAACTGAGAGGAACAAGAATACATAAGGCCAGATACATGACACTATGCAGTAAAGAAGCATTTGGTAAACTACAACATCTAATTATTTTATGGAATGAAATTTGGAGAAAAAAAAAAATTGCCTCTGAACCACAGCAATGCCAGATGAGTGTTCTGCAGATGCAAGTCTGTTCCAAGAGGAGTAATATTAGGCAGTGTGTACATAAAGAACCAACTAGTAAAAAGAAATGGACATCATCAAGTGCTGTCTACAAAGGCAGCGTAGTTATTGCACTACTGTTAAAGAATAATGCTCTGGGGAAAAAAAAATCCCATAACATCTTAATCTTCTCTTGTACTTCCACAAACAATCTAAGTAAAGTTAACTTAACCTCAGCTCATGGAAAATGGCCCTTCCACCTTGTTCCAGCCAAGTCACGAGGCTGATTTGCCCCTAACTAATCAGGTCCCAAAGATTTAATGAGTGTACTTTAAATATCATGAAACAGAGGTCTACGTGAAACTCAGAAACAAGATATATCTCACAAGAAAGGATATTTTTGAGCTAGATTTTCAGTATTAACATTCATCACATGCTTATCTCAGTAAAATAGCTCAGCAGTGTGGCTGTGTGCTAATGATCTAGAGCAACCTGTCACTGTGCTTGCTGGTAATATTTCAGCAGTGTACAATTTCGTTCAGATTATAATATGACCTGTGCATTTTCAGTTCCTATTCATGTTATGTTCTTATCCACGGCCAGAAACATTCATTTTCCTCATCACTAAAGTGAAAAATTGCCTCTCTACCAGGGGAAAGAGAAATTACGTTTCTGGTGTGCTGTCTAGATTTAAACCTTTTACTAAACATTCCGGAGATAATGCCCATAATTTAAATTCTATAACATTCACCACAGATATATAGAGACAAGCCAACATATGAAAGGAAAAATAGAGCTCTCCTCAGTGCTATCTATACACATGAGAAGGAATTGGGCAGGATTACAATTCATATTATCAGCACGGTCAGAATGCTTAGTATACTTTAGTCAAGGAAATACAAGGGCTGCCTTGAAAGTAATGCCTCCTTTTTTATTAAGTTGGCCCACGACATCAGAGACGGATGTTGGTGGTATGGCAGTAGAGTAGTTGAACCTTCCTGTCACTGTTCTGGTACATTTTGTTGCTGTGTGATAGATGGCAGCAGAGTTATTGCTCTTTGTATCTGTTGTAGTTTCCATGGAAATAAATGGGAGGCATTACTTTCAGAGCAACCTATGTATTTCATAAGATAGCTTATTTTTTCCATTCTATAATTTAATCTATGTTTAGGCATATGCTTCTTTCTGCCAGCACTATGTTCAGACATATATAAAGGGAACCCCGTTGTTAAAAGCCTTCTTATCACAAGAATACATTTGTCAATACACTGTCTGCTGCAATTGCTATTAACTTCATGTGCTACCACACAGACCGAACTCCTGAACTCCCTGCTGTAGACTGATATTTAAGGAGGAAAAAAATATCTACACAGAGAACAAAAACAATCCAGTCCAATAGAAAAAGTCAAATAATGTGATCAGTTATGATTATGACCATGTTTTTCTGTTTTATTACCATATGTTTTTTCAGGAGTCTCGGATGTCTGTCATTTTGTGAAGAATTGATCCAGCATGTTACCAGATGGGAAACACAGTTAAGGTTCAATTATTGTGAAAGATTTTTATGAATTATTACTTTTTATCTAGTACCCAAATATATTTTTCCAGTGTAGGGAAAAAAGAAAGCTATGCTTTCTTTTGATTTTTTCTGAATTTACCAAATGTCTCCTAGATTTCTTGGTTCTTTTACAATGCCTTTAATTGCTTGTTATCTCAGAACATCCTTACAATTCAGAAAATGGCATTTCCCTATTGTGGCAGTAATTCTCTGGATGACTTATTGGCATTTCAGAAAATATAGTAGGTCAGGAAAGTTTCAGGTTGCATAAATTATGGATCATACAAACATCATTTGTTATCATCATATATGAAGACAATCACTTCTCCACGCAACGAACAGAAAGAATGCCTTAAATGACCAAACATACCGCACGAATAACAACTACAGAATACTGGAGTAAACAGTTCACAAACACACAGAAGCTTGAAAAAGTTTCCTCTAAGTTACACTGCACATATTTTGAAGGACACTATTCCTAAATATTAGGTCATTTTGGTAATTAAGAAAATGTGAATGTATAAATCATAAATTATTAGAAATATGATAATAAAACCACAATCATTGATCAGTATTATTTATGAACAAATGAATCTTTAATATATTCTATTAAAAGATTTGCTTGCACAAATGTATATTCATTAATGTATATTCATAATGTATATTCATAAAATATAAATTACTCAACCACTGTTGAACTCCATTTGTTTCATATGATCTCACGTAGTATCAGTGGTGATAACCCGTTTATTTTCTTGCTGGTGAATGGACTTGATGGAAAATCCAAGGAAACAGCAAGCTTTTGTTGGCCAGACCTGGTTCTGCAAGAACAGAGGATAGAAAGGTCCCAGGGAATGATTCATGCAGGAAACTAAGTGTAGGGAACAAAAACAGCTACTAGGACACGTGAACTGCAAGACCACCATGATAGGGAACACAAGTAATTCGTACATAGTGTTTCATCTGTTCTGCTCCTCCCTGATCACTCTATTCCTCTGCTCCACGTGGATCCCTCCCACGGGTGCCGTCCTTCCCGAACTGATCCCGCGTGGCCTTCCCACAGGCTGCAGCACTCCCAGCACTGCTCTAACACAGCTCCGTACCACGGGGCCCACCCTTCAGGCACGGCTCCACACGGATCCCCAGGGGCGGCGGCTCCGGCCCGGGCCACTCCTGCGGAGGTACCCACGGGCTGTGCCTCCTTCAGGCCTCATCCGCCGCTGCCCCGTGGGCTCCTCCGTGGCTGCACTGGGAGATCTGCTCCGCGCGGTGCCCACGGGATGCAGGGGGACGGCCTGCTCCGCCGTGCGCCTCTCCTGGGCTGCAGGGAGCTATTGCTGTGTGCTTGGAGCTCCTCCTGCCCTCCTTCTGCACTGACCTCGGTGCATGCAGGGCTGTTCTCTCACCCCTCTCTCCCAGCTGCTGTTGCACGGCTGTTTCTCCCTTCATCATATATGCTTTCCCACAGGACACTCAGCAGTGCTCACAGCTCAGCTCTGGCAGCAGTGGGTCCCTTTAGAGCAGTTGGAGCTCTGATCTGACATGAGGCAGCACTGGGCTCTCCTCACAGAGGCTGCCCCACAGTTCTTGTGCTACTAAAACCTGCCACAGGAGCCCAGTCGCCCTAGGTATCCACATCTACTGATGGCTGTAGCAAGTATATTATGCTGTGTGGTCTTATTTTAAATCATTACCCTTTTAAGCTCAAAAATGTCCTTCTGAAGACATTACTGCAAGCAATCCATTGTGACCTGCAGACATGTATGATATGGAAATTAATTCCAGGGCTACAAGTTCTGGATCAATATTTCTACCAGAATGAAAAATGCAGACATGCAGCAGTAGCTCATCTAATTCCACGTAGAGGAATGAGACACAGCACAATTAACAAAACAAGTCAGGAGCATCAGAGCGCTCAGCAGCATATCAAATGTTGTCTCATGGAATCTGCTTTTTCTCCATCACAAAAGGAGGAGAAGGAGGCCAGAAGGGCCTATGATTGGTTCATAAATGCTGCAGCTGCCAATTCCTTTCCACTCAGTTTGTATGTTAACCACTTCATTACAATATTTTGTGTGAGCATTGAAAATTTAATGAAAATAGGCAATAGTTGGGAGTGTTCCCAGTGTAACTCATGTTGGCTGGTGAGTTCCAGAAACAGCTATCCTTGAGCAATGTAGATGCAAAACTTCATAATGAAGACATGGAGTGGTACCTTTAAAGTGTAAACATCATAAAATGAATCGAACACAGAACACAAAATTAGTTGCAACTGTGCCTAAAGTGAGCTGAGTTTGCTTTGCTGGCAGTAAGTCTAAAGACAACCTCAAGTACCTAGAGAAGCTTCAAGAAAATGTAAACAAGAAGCTAGAGAGTTCAGTCAGACACCATCTCTGGGCTATTCTAGAATTTAGAAAGAGTAAAATGGAACTGCTTTGATGCCTGTAAAATGAGCTTTTTAGATATCGACAGATGTTACTAAAATATGTAAGGTGTCTTTTAAGATGCATTCTCAAGCACACATTCATTACTCCTACATGCTATCAATTAAAACAGTAGAAAATTGAATATACCAAAATAGGGGAGAACTACCCTGATAAATCCAAATTGTCGTTATTCTTTTGTAATACCTTTAAGTTAACAAGGATATGGATAAAAGGTTAACCATAACTTAGCCATAACTCTTTTTCATATAGTAAAACGAAGGACTTTCAAAGGATATCTTTCTTTCTCAATAACTGACATACTGACAACACAGATTCACAACATGCTGTGCTATGACTAAGGCAAATGTGATAGAGCATCATAATAACTCAGGATGAGGCTATAACAGATAACAAGGAAATGTGTGACATGTAAATTACAAAGATATCTAGAATTTAGATGCTTTCTAAAAGCAGCACTCAGAAACCTTTTAAAGGCAGAGAGCGTAGCAGAATCTTAGAAGTAACTAACAGACACAGTAAAAATTGTAACAGAGAAAGCAATTTCCTACAAATGAAAAAGTAATACAGGTAGTCTCTGGCATGGATGAGGTGTAAAATAACAACTTTTGCTGTATTTTTGAAAGTGAGAAATAGAGATACTCCCATAATGCAGTTTAGGTGGTAGGAAGCACAACATACTGTATTCTTAATACAACATCAGAAAATAAAAAAATAATCCGTGGATTAAAAAAAAAAAAAGATCTGTAACTAAATAGGACTTTCAAGTTTATGACCAACAAGTTAAATGCATTGGAAAGTTTTATTCTACAACAATATGGTAACATTTTTACTGTAAGAAACAAACCAAAAATGTGCCTTTATTCCCACCAGCTGTTGAAGTAAACTTGTGCTGTTCCTGAAAAAGGAAGGTGAAGCTCTTAAAAATTGAGGTCCTGACTGCAAAAATTTGTGCATAAAAAAACAAATGTCATCACCTGTTAATTAAATTATACACTTTATTATGCTATCAAAATAGACCTAAAACCAAGGAACTAGGTTGCAAAACTGCTTGCCAAAATGCTATAATGCCAGTTTTCAGCAGTAAAACTAATTATATGTAAATAAAATTTTGTTCTACTGTGAAGAGAGTATCGGTGAGCTATTTCTGTCCTTTCCCAGGAAGAAAATTGTGGAGACCTTATTGGTATGATTTTTTCATCATATATTTATCTGTTGCTAAAAGACTGTATCATTCTGATTAATTAATGATGGTTTTATCATGACAGGTGTTACCATTCTAGTCTCTTAAATTGAAAATAGTAAGTTCAGCCAAAATCTCAACTCTGAGGTATCATTCAGCCACAAATGAGTAACATCACTTCAGTTTTTAAAGAAACAACAAATAATCTAATATCCATTGAGTCAATGCATCTTCGTTAATGCTAGAAGGAAGTGACTCAAGCAGTGTACAGTCTATACAAAAAAATAGTTTGATATTGACATCCCTGTACACCCATACACTTGAAATGATGCAGCTACATCATTTAGTATTTCCAGTTCATGCTGTAATGTCTAGGTTTAAGGAATGAGCAATCTCTGACACTCTGTTGCAGGTGAAAATGAAAAGGGAGAAAAAAAAATCTTCTGACTAGATTAGGAAATGACAGAAACAGTGATCTGGGTGTGTTGTCATAGGAACCGCAAGCAGGAGAAACCTCAGGCTTCCTGGTTCTGAATGGACAGAATGAGAGACTATTTTACAGTAATACTAAGAGTAATAGGTACAAAAATTTAAACATCTGAGGTTCAAAATTCAAACTTTGCTGCCTTCTTACCTTTATGTGCTTTTATATAATTTGCAACTACAGTCTGATGCACCATGTTTCCCACTTGTTAATTTTCTTTCGCTATTCAATATTAGTTTTGTCCTGGTTTTATAGAGTAGCTCTAGACTAAGTAAAGATAGTATTTAAAACCTGAGCTGAACATTAAAGTATTAATTTCTTCACACATACATCCTGGGCTACATCAAAAGAAGCGTGGCCTGCAGGTCGAGGGAGGTGATCCTGTCCCTCTACTCTGCGTTGGTGAGCCCTCACCTGGAGTGCTGTGTCCAGATGTGGATTCCTCAGTACAGGAGAGACATGAACCTGTTGGAGTGTATCCAGAGGAGGGCCACGAAAATGATCTAAGGAATGGAACACCTCCCTGTGAGGACAGGCTAAGAGAGCTGGAGCTGTTCAGCCTGGAGAAGAGAAGGGTCTGGGGAGAACTGATAGCAGCCTTTCAATATCTAAAGGGGGGCTACAAGAAAGAAGGGGACAGACTTCTTGGAAGGGTCTATTGTGAGAGTCATCAGAAATAAAATCAACAGAAAATGACACATTTTACCAAAAATATTTGTATATTAAGCATCTTTTAAAATTGAGTTGTGAATCAGTCATTGGCGAAAGTATAAGCCTCCTACTTTAATCTTGCCTGTATATACTCTTAATGGAGGTAATGCAACACCTGAGAATTTAGTCAGAACAAAGTAGACTACAATACTTCTGCAATGATATCTTTCAAATCAAAAATTGCATCAATGAAATACACCCTATTACACTGGTAACAGAAGACTAGAAAAAATATTGTACTGCCACAGATTAAGATGATAAAGTATCAGCTAAATGCCAATGGGTATATCTATAGATAGCAAAAAATGAGAGAACATCTATAATGTTGATCATTCTTCTATTGATACTTTCTCTGAGGGTTCTACTGCTGCTCTGATTGTGACTTTATTGGGTTCCTGTCCCCTATTCCTGCTCCGACTTAGATGTTCGTGTACTTGGGAAAAATCAAATAGACCTTGCTAGCGCAGATTAACCACTGCATCTATTGAGAGCCAGAGAGCTTCATCTTATTATCTCACGGATTCTAAGTTGATCTGTTTCTGACCGTAGCTTCCAGAGCAGAAAAAAGCTCTAAGTAGAGTTAGCAAAGAAGTCCTCAATGGAAGAGGAGCCCAAATGTTCTCCATGCTGACAGTAATCAAGGCACTATCCTGAGCACATTTTGCAACAGCATTATAAATGATCAGATCTGATAAGGAAAAGTCATGTAACATTGTAGTGGTCCAGAAACATGCCTTGCTTTAAACTACGTAAATGATTACCAACACATGTAGGTCATCTACCTCCTTTTATGGTTCATTTTGCTAATGAAACTTTTTGACAGCTAGTCACAGATATGCAACACAAAACCGACTGACAGAAGACATTATGAAATAACTGAACATTTTAGTGCATAACTCTTCAGGGGTATGTTCTGTTTAATAAACAGTTGTTTCTTTTGGCCACCATCTTATTGAACAGCAAAGGGTTTTATAAATATCTGTTATCACTGCTAATTCTTTTATTGACAGATATTTCACTGTGAAACTCCACAGGTATTTCTGAACCACTTTTCAAAGTATCAAATTCCAATGACACTGTGTGCTATTAGACAAAGTACTGTCATGAAAGGAAAACAAATCTGATTTCTTTAGTAGACGAAAGTCTTGCAGCAATAAGCAACTTTTGCAAACATAAAAAAAAAAAAAAAGCTAGTTCCAATAAATCTGCCCCTTCCAATGCTTAGATACATGAAACTGAAAAGCTATAGTTAACTGGAAAAAAAAATAGTAATCAGAACTCCCTGTTCTGTTTCTGACTTTCTAAATCCTCATTATACCTTTGTGAGGTAGAATATAAAGAGGAAACTCTCTTCAGAAATCCTGAGTAGGCTGTCTTCAGCATCTCATAAACCTCGGCAGCAAAAAAGTCAGCTCCCCTATTATAGTTCTCCACTGTTTCAGATAACATTTACTGTAGTTATAAGTCCTGGAATGAGGAGATGCACTGACAAAAGCCAATATAAAGCAAAAGAGGCTCTCACAGAGAGTGTAGGAAGTAGTCCAGGCATTGCCTGACCTGGCAATCCAGGTCAGAAACTTCACCTAGATGTCCTTATGGAAAAGAAATATACCTTCTAACAGAACACTTTTGCAATGGAAAGTGCTTTGAAAGGTGACATTATCCAATGTTTATTTGAATCAGTATTCAACCAACAAGTATCAGCAAGTCCCAACAACCTTTAATGAAAGATGCATGCTGATTTCCAAAGAGGTAAAGCATCGTTTTGTGTTTTAAAAATGTTCATCTCAGAAACTGAATATCCATAGAAGTACATGTAGCCAAAGAAAGCTTTAATGAATACTCTCCATCTGAAGAGCTGCTATTAATTTTTTAAAAAAGAACAGTACTGAAGAGCAGATTTTTTTTTCCTTGTGTCATTTGAAGTTTCTAAGTATTGATTGCCTATTGGTTCTTGAAAACTCTAAAACATGATATTGTAGCTAATACCAAAATGTCAGCCTAGATGTTTGATTTCTCCAGTGACAGAGCTTGAGAGTTCCCATCAACTCTAAAAACACCATGAGGTTCCTAAATAGGGTGTATGTATTAAATGCCCAGAACTGTGAAAGTGATGTGAATACCAGCATCCTCAAATATATTCAGAATGTACTGTACATTTTAAGTACTTCACTTGAGTAACTATAATGAAATCAGAATTCAATCATATTCATGTAGAAATACTTTTGATTGCATGTAGACTTATGTGAGAATTAACCTGATACTAACCAGCCGTATTTTTGAAAAAATATCTTTGTCGATCATCAGAATTTACTGTACATGGAACACTATAAGACTCTTTTAAGATATCTGGCTTTTGGAGGGTATTTTAATGAAGTAAAATTAGTCTCTGAGAGAGTAAGTCACCCTGGGTATCCCAAAACTGATAGATATATTAATGTATTTATATAATCTATATTAATATAATTACTATAGAAACTGTATTAATATAGATTAATATGAATGAATAGATTTTTTCACATCACTTTTCTTTATTTTACTTAGTATTTTCTCTCTTCTTTGGAGGCATAAGAAGTACAAGTTCAGTACTTCCAGCACTTGTAAGTAGCTTCACTCATAAGACTATTCCATTAATATTCAGTGCATATTTTCATTTCTTCCTCTGCATTAAAATAAACTTCGTTTTTATATCAGAAAAAGAACATTCATGCTTCAACTGAGCACATTTTTCAACAGGTACTAAAAGTGAATTTTCTGGGGAAAAGTTAAAAAAAAAAATAGTAAAAGTGCAAATACAAATGTGTCCTTAAAGCTACGGTTATTAGCTGCTTCAACTACACATGTTTTATTTTCAAATGTGCAATGGATATACCTGTCTCATTCTGAAGGAATGATCCTGCACCTTTACTATGTCTTTGAAGCTCATGATAATTGATTTATCTCAAGCTTAAAATTATCTATTGTGCCCACCACATCTGAAATGTTATTACTTTTTCTGTTAGTGTTGTTTTAATAATTGCTATAGAGTTATTAGACAAAAATATGATGAACTTTACATAGGATTAAATTTGACATAACATGTTGAGCCCTCTTTAAAATGAGATATTAATATTCTGCGAGATCTGGATAATGTGCATATATATGTGATAAATGAATTAAGTTCTGCTTATGTACAAGAAGTGAAATTTGCCCATCATAAAAAATATAATTACAAAATATATTGAACTATCTTTTCATTACTATGTTATTTTGCTTCTTAAATAGCGTTCAGTTATTTCTGAGCTGTTGGAGATACTGAACTGGTATTGCATTGTAATGAGAAGCAGTCTCGTACACCCTGTCCTTTTATCCTTCAAACCTACCACATGGGAACTCATCACATCTCAGATAGAATCCAGTTTAAATATGCATTTTATGGAAAGCTGATGAAACCTGCAGGGTTTTAGTCCTGAAGTTCATACTTTTTCCAAGTGAACTTGATGCCAGTTCTTTTCTTTGTTCACAGTTTAAATCCTTGTCAAGAGTATATGACAAAGTACCCAGCCTTCTGGGTCCAGAAGAGATGATAACATTTCATATTAATTATAATTTCACAAACAATACTAAGTACAAATCAATTCAGGAAGGAAAAAACAACATATAGTGATTCTGTTTGCGAAGAGCACAATTAGTTCAGTGTGACTGCTAAACTGAATTAAGATACTTGAATACAAATACTTGTAAAATCAGTAATATAGATTTGAAAACCATAAGCCAGTCTGTGACCTCAGATAAGATCACACAACTACCATTGCTGTCCATTAAACTAGCTGTTACTGAGGGCAGATTCTGGACAATCTATCTCCAAAATAACGAACATTCATATTACTACACTCACAGTTGTATAAATTTCTTGGAAAGCAGAATCCAGTGTTATGCACTGAATTACCAGTTCTGGTCCAGTCTTAATATTTAAAAATCATACCTATGGTAGTAAGATTACTTCTTAAAAGAAAGATAATCTACTTTTCTTTAAGAACATCTTTTTTTTTCTTTTTCCTCAGGTATCAAAAGATGTTATAACCTAGTAATAAGTCCCCTCAAATGAAAATGTTTTTTTGATGTCTTAGTTTGTACATTCATGTTTCATTTCTTTATTGATTTACAAGTTAATTAAGCAAGATTTGAAGTGACAATATATTTTTTTTCCAGAAAGAGCAAAATTAAGAATAGTTTATGCAGTGATTCAGTTTTGAATAATCTGCAACATCTTTGCATTTTTAAGCTAAATAGTTCTTTCTGTAGGCTGCTGAGAAAATTAAACCTAAACCCAGACTGATAAACATAGTACTTTGAAATGTAGATGACTGACTACTGTTTCATGTTGTTCTTTGGAGTGTGTGAAGCAGTCCTCTTCTGTTAGCTGTGAGGAGGAAATTGAGAACAGGGAGTGCTACAAGTATCCAGATGCATTCTGCAATATTTGCAAGACAGTTCTTTAAATTCTACTGATCTTCCTACCGTACGATTTTGAAGTAACTTTTAAAATTTCAAAGATTAAACAAGATCAGAGATTTCTTTTTTTCCCCAGAAATGCAAACCATATCTGATTTAGCATAGATTCCAGGAACTGGGACAGAACATTGAAGGTGCCCTATCAGTACACTGACAAAACTGTTGGAAGGGCGGAGCGACAGCATAAAATAAAATTTTTGTATGCCAGACACAAAGACAGTAAACCTGTTGGGTGATGGCTCATCAAGAAATTGTATTTGACCAAAAAAAAAAAAAAAGAAAAAATCATGTTCTGCAGGTAAACAACTATGCTCAGCTACTGATAGGAAAAATCACTTGAGAGAAATAAAAAGATGATGATGATTACATTCAGACCTATATGCCTTATAGTCTCATCGCTGTCTCATTCTTTGGTTGCCAAGGATTTTTCTAGAAATTTTGAGAACACCATCAACACAGCTGTCTTCCACATTTAATAAACATGAAATCATGATTTTTGTCTGTGGTGAAAGAAATACGAAATGTTGTTATTGCACATTAGACTGAGTTAACAAACTTTAGACTAACTTGGTTAATTATATTTCTTACGGAAATGTGATCTGTCATATTTAGAATGATGATGTAAACGGGTCATTCTTATTAGTAATAAAAATATCTGACATTGTAAATGAAAAATTCTTTAGTTTATTTAGCGGGGTTGTGAAACACAATAGAGAAGAAAAAAAGAAATAGCAAGCATGCTTTTGGAATGTTCATAATAAATTTAAAGTGTTTTATTTAGAACATAGAAATATCAAAGAAATGTAATCTTGAAACATTTGTGCAAATAGGGCCCTGAGGCACCCAATACATCTTTGAAGTTAGACTTACTTTGGAATAGATGATCTACAGTGCCTCTTTTCCCTTTTTGACCTACTTTTTTCCCCCTCTAAATATAAGCAACACAGAATATAACACCTCCCCTATGAGGACTGGCTGAGAACTGGGGCTGTTCAATCTGGAGAAGAGATGGGCCCAGGGAGACCTGAAAGGGGCCTTTCTGTATTTAAAGGAGGCTGTAACAAAGGGGACAGACTCTTTAGCAGGGCCTGTTGTGACAGGACAAGGGGAAATTGTTTCAGACTAAAAGGGGGGGTGGGAGGGGTTAGTCTGAAAGGAAGAAATTTTTCATAACAGCGATGAAGCACTGGAACAGGTTGCCCAGAGGAGTGATGGAAGCCCCGCCCTCGGAGACACTCAAGGTGAAGTGGGATGGGGCTCTGAGCAACACGATCAAGCGGTAGGTGTCCCTGTTTATTGCAGAGGAGTTAGATGACCTTCAAGAATCCCCTCCAACTCAAATGATTCTATGATTCTATGGTTACCAGGGAAAACAAACAAACAAGCAAAACAACAATAACAAAACAGCCTCAAATTTACAACTTTTGAAGTAATTCTAGTCTCCAAAGTTCATTTATATCGTATAGGTAACTTAATAGAGTAAGATTACTTTGTTCAAATGGTATAACACATTTAGTAACACTATTTTATATAAGCAAAGTATAAGATAGCGTCTAATCGAAAATGAACATTCTATCTGTCACTGGCTTTCAGTTTCTACTCCTTAGAAAAGAATGTTTCACTGTCAGGAGCTTCTACAAGCATGCAAGAAAAAAACAACAACAACAACCACCCAAAGTGAAATTATGCATCAGAATTTCATTGTTCTTCTCCCTGATATAGCAAAAGACAAAAGCAAATTTATTAAGATGCATATATAATTGAAATGAGAGTTTAGTGTAAAATACTTCAGCTTCTTTAATTAAGGCTATTAAAAAGACTGCAGGATAGTGAGAGGAGTGGTTGGGGAATAGTGTTGTACGTTGCTTTTAAGTATACAGGAAAAATTCTTCATTTGTCTCAGGATCTCAAACATATGCAGACACATCTAAAGCTGCAGGATAATGACTGTTAGGTAATGTTCAAATAATTTATAAAGAAATCATATGTTATTTGTTATTTACAACACATGAAGTACTGTTTCCCCTTCCAAAAAGATGATCCTCTTCTAAGCCATTAGATTCCTGATGCTGAGCGTATCAAGATGACCTCAGCTTTAAATAGGCTGGTAATACCTCACTTAAATAACAAGGGTCTGCTCTTCAAAAGGAGCATGCAAGTTCTAAGGCTTTACACTCTGAGCGTTTCAAACAAAATACAATTTTTCTTTATAATGTTATAAAGCAGTGGAAAGCACAGCAACAATAGCAGGATAGCAAAGCCCCAGGCTGCAGCCAGTAAGAATATGCTCAAATGCAGTAGCCATAGGCACAGAAACAAAGGAAAAAAAAAAACTGCTTAGCCTTGGAAGGCCCTAGGTACACAGAGATCTCCAATGAGATACCCTCACCTCCACTGCCAACCCTTAAACGAGGTCTGGGAAGGGGTGGATCCTGGCTCCAGACCTTCCGGTCACTCAGGGGGATTGCACGCGTGTGAGCTCCCCTGGGTTGGCCGTGCCTTCCCACCAGTTACTCTATCACTGGTTCAAGCTGTGACTCAGCATTTCTGCTACATTCTTGCTTAACATGAATCATAGAGGAATATTATTGTCTATATGATTAGCCCCTTTATTTAGAAACCTCAACTAAGTCAGGTATGTTTCCTTCTAGAAGCAATGAAATATTAACTCTTAACTCTACTAACTAGTCAAGAAATTTCTGTATTATCTTAGATGCAGTTCTAAATTTCACTGAATCTCTAAAATTTGTGACTTCGCTTTACTTGAGCTACATGGATCTCCAATCTCCGTTATAAATCACTGAAACACAGTTCAGAGGTCCTCCTCTTGTTCCACTTTTTATACATATAGTATAGAAGAGATTAGCTCCCTGGCCACAGTTCCTTAAAGTTTGTTGATATGTTTTTATCCCTTCCCTGTCTTCAGTTTGCTACTAATTGTGATCTCATACTGGTTAGGAATAATCAGTGCCACCTGGTAGGTAATCAGTGGAAGGGTCAGAATAGGGGATCTCTCTGATTCTAAAAATACAAGTCTTCAAAGACCTGAGGGGGAGGAAAAAAAAAAAAAAAATCAGCTCTACTTCCTGTTACAGAGATTTATTTAATGTGGTATTCAGTGTCTTCAAACATTTAGTTCCAAATAATTGCAAGAAAATCTTAATTAAAGAAGGAAACTTCATGAGATTCAAAACTGTGTGATTTAGTATATTCTGCAAGCTCTGCCTGCTGAAATACACATTTTGATATTATGTCCTTCACGTTTAACTCAAAAGTATAAAAGCTCTCTCTCTAAATATTTTTTAAAGCAGTAGATAAAAATCGAGCAGGTGGCAAAGTCCTTTGTGCAATATCAGCACAGATGAATAACCCATCACAATGTTTGGTTGTTAATGGACACCAGATGTCCAGCCAGACAAAAAAAGACTAAGAACTCTACCTTTTCAGCCCTGTTTTAATGCAGTTTCATAAACTTACCACTGTAGCTAATAATATCAATGCCAATCTAAAAAGAACATAAACAAATGAAGAAAATAAGTAGAAATCCAATTTCTAACGGGACTGTAATGCTTGTTCAGTCTGACAGTAATTTGAATAAGGTATAAAGCAGAATATTCCAAAGATGCATGTAATAAGCACTTATATGTTTATTAGACTCATAATCAAGTCAGAGTAATGAGCAATGAACCATTAGAAGGGATAGAATTCAGTTATATCTAGTAGTGTTTCTGAACATCTGAGTCATATATGGAATATTAAGTTAGTATGTTGATTTTAAAAAAATGCAATTTCTTAATTATATATTATACACATATTCAAAACAATTGTTGACACAGAGCATTCAGCCTTCATAACATTCAAAGTGTGTGGCAGACACTAAAACGTTATGACAATATATCATTCAGATGAAAGCTTTGTATTTTGTTTTTTTTTTTCTACAGACATATCAAAAAAGAAAAAAATTGAAGTTCGTGTTTAATATATGATTTTTTATATCTAGTGATGAACAATTAAAATGCTCTTTGAAAACTGGTGCCATAAAGAATTCATTTTGCCTATAATATTCCAGACTAAATAGCAAGGACACTATAACATAGATTTCATAGTAGGCTGAGTACAGTTTTTTTCTTTACTGTTTTCTGTTCCTACATTACACTCATAAAATTCTGAAACCGTTCAGAGAAATATCAAAACTCTGTGTTTCACCCTCCTTGCAGCACTTGATTAGCATCCTCTGAGGAACTCTTCTACTTAAAGCAATTATATGTGATAGTAACCACTGGTCTGAAGCAGAATAAGTTCAGTTGTGTGGGTTCCACGTGTTTTCCCTGAAAAGAGAGAATGGAGAATAATGTTATTGAATAAATGAGAAATTAGTTTGTCTCTCTCTCTTACAGCATCTGTAAAACATAGTCTTTTTTTTTCATAAAAAAACAATATGAAGTAATGCTAATCCCATCAGACAATTTCTCCGAAATCAAAGTTAATTAGAGTATATTTATCAACAGATACTTCAAATTCCATCTGTTGGAACTGGTCAGGAATGAGAATCAAAAAGGAGCAAGAAATTATAGTGTGGCAGGATCTCTGAATGAGCAACCACTTAGAAATTATCTTAGTTTCATCTCTCCTGCAGAAAAACAGAACTTCATCAAAACTCATTTTTTAAATTGTTCTAAGAGTTTAACTACAAGAGTTCATGATCTTTTCATGGGAGGAATAACTCAAATGATACACTAGTTTAAATATGATTTATTCTATGAATTAATAAATACTATTATAATCTGAAATATTATCACAACTGAAAGAAATGGGAGAAATCCACTATTAAATGACTTAGATACCTTTATAACAAGTAGTAGAATGCAGTTTTCTCCCAAATTGCAGTTCCGTTCTCAAATGTCTAACAATACTACCAACAGAGATGTCCTTCATATGGATGAAGTTACAAGTTTCCTGTGATTTGAAAAGCATTTATTCCACATTCGTTACCAACATAATCATACCATCATATTTGTCTAATATACAAAAGTAAAGTGTGGTGCATTTTTAGGCTTTCTAGAAACCAACATATTTTGAATTAAAATGACATAAGAAAGTGATGTTCAAAAAAAGACATTGCTAGAAAATCAGTAGGTTATAGGTCTTGATTTTACTGTGAAAATGTGTACTTTATATAAATCCAAATATTTGAAAAAAGTCTGTGAGGATAGAGATAAAAAGCAGATCTTGATTTCATAGTACTGTCACTGAAGGTAAGTGGCAATAAAGATTTTTTAAGCTATTTGTTATGCTCTGAATTCTCTGTTGTATTCATGCTTATCTGAGTATTCAAATAAAATCTGCTCTTGAATATAAGTAGTACACGCTTTATAGTGAGGGAGTGCTTAAATATCAAAACGCTGCTACAGAAAATGATTTACAGCCTTTAAGAAAAATGTAATTACTACATTCACATTTAATATAATTAAATAACTGAAAAAGAAATGAAGCTAAATGAACTTAAAATTGACAGTTAAAACTCTACGGTTCCTGAGACACTTAGCTGAAATCAAGGCATTGAGTACTCAAAGTTATGGATTCTTCTTTACCGTCTCTTTTGCTTGATCTTCGTGAAAAGAAAGACCTTTCTTTAAAGAGAGAAGCTAAAAAATATTCAATGGGAGTAAACAAACTGTCTAGATTTGTAAAATCCCAATGATTGCAAAGATGTCTAACTTTCAGAAGCAAGATAAAGTATTAACAACTTGAAAGAAGAAAGATGACACACAAAGGCAGCAGGATTTTTGTCTTCCTCAAGACCAGTCATGCTACTACAGAGGGAGAAACCAATGACAAAGGCTTTCTAGGTTTAAGAAAGAATATTTATGGCAGTATCTTTCCTTTAATCAGACGAGCAGGAAATACATACAATAAAATGATCTTTCCTCTTACCATGAGGGATTCATTTGAAAGAGAATCTAGATGCAGCTAAAGATACATGACCAATTGCCTCATTTAAAGCAGGTTTGACTTGTCAGTCTGCCCTCTCTTTCTCTGGCCTTTCATACCTAATTAAAACTCTTTCAATTAAGTATCTGTTCTTTATGAAATATGGTTTAACTTCAACACTACATTTGCCTTCCACTAATTTTTTAGGATTTACACTTCCTTATCTTTTATTATACCGATATCTGTTCCTGAAATGGAACAGCAGTTGCTTTAGATTAATCTAATTGGTGACATTTTCATATTAATTTTAAGTAAATTTTAAAGGACTTCAAGGGCCCAATTTCACCACTGCTTAATATTACAGAGAATTCATTGAAACTGGATGAAGCCTTGAGCAACCTGGAATAGAGGAAGGTATCCCTGTCTATAGCATGGGAGTTGGATCTAGATGACCTTAAATGTCCCTTCCAACCCAAACCATTCTATGATTCCATCATATGGACAGTTTAAAATTCCTACTGAATTAGTAGAGAAGACCGAATTTGCAAAATATTTATCTTAATATTTATATAGATTTTACATAGATTTTAATCGTCTGAATTTTAATTATATTATCTTTTTCTTCATCATGCCTAAAGGTTTATGTTGACTACCAGAACAAAATACACATTACAAATTGAGCTTATGTGGAAATGTTATAAATAGTAATAAATACAAAAGTTCTTCTTATAATTAAGCATAAATCAAAGTTGGAAACGTACATTTTATATTGCTTTATTTTCATTTTCAGAGGGTTGGCAGTTTGTGTTTATTTATCAATTTCCAAAATTCTGTAAATCAGAAGATATCTCAGTATAAATGACTTGTTTCTACTTGGTCAAGAGGTTATCATAACTTGTCATAGAGCATTATACTCCTGGAAAAAAAAAAAAAAAAAGTTTATATTTTCTGAAGTTGTAGAGAATAGCTTGCAGAAAGCAGTAGCTATGGTGTGTAAATACACTCAAATATAAATAGCCATTTTCTGTCTGGAAACACAAAAGGCTGGAAACATTAGCTAAGCCACCTTTTGACTTTATTTATTTAGCTCTGAATTTATGGCTTCTTAATAGTGAAATACATCTTGGTTTTAAGAGCAGCTAAAATATATTTAGGATTACATATTTTCTTGAGCACTCTTAGTTTTTAGAAAGACTGAAAAATTCTAGCTAATTATTTTTTAATTAAATTGCAAGTTCTCTTTTAACGCTACAGTGAAGCAGAAGAGTTAAAAAAAAAATACTCAGAATTGGCTAAAGTTCCTTCTGAAGTTCTTAAAGGATAGGCTTACCTTTGGCTACACTGTTAGGGGAAAGCTAATGCTGTAATTAAAGTGAAAACTGAGATAAGAATGTTTTCAGCTACAGGTCATAGAGAACTATTATCAATGAACAATCCAACTCAAATTCTTTATTTCAAACATGTATTAATGGGAAGTGTTTTAGCCAGCTCATTGGGATGTGCTTATTTCTCCACTGAAATAAAAATGGAGAGAACTGCAATATTTTGTCATCCACCTTCCTCTCTGAAAGGAAAAATTAGTAGCAGATAAAAATCAGGTAATAACAGATGAGAGATGGCTGCCATGCATGGGAAGCCTTCAGCAAAGTTTAGAGACAAGAAAACCTCTCCTTTTTCTCACACAGGGCAATGAGCATCGTGCTATGCACTAAGCCCTCACTATTAATCTGGATTGGTTAGGAGCTTAAGGCATGCTCTGCTGCACTTAACCATCTTATTTTCTGGAAGCAGAGCAACTAATCAGAAAGATGTTCTATAGTACACAAAGTTGTGTTTTTAAACAAACAAGTTAATTAACTGTACCAGGAAATATAGTCTTAAAAGTGCCTAGGGGGAGGGAAGAGAAAGAGAAAGAGGAAGAAAAAGAAAGAAAGAAAAGAAAGAAAAGAAAGAAAAGAAAGAAAAGAAAGAAAAGAAAGAAAAGAAAGAAAAGAAAGAAAAGAAAGAAAAGAAAGAAAAGAAAGAAAAGAAAGAAAAGAAAGAAAAGAAAGAAAAGAAAGAAAAGAAAGAAAAGAAAGAAAGAAAGAAAAACTAAACCATATGGAGCTTCTTGCCAAAGATCTCAATTTCACCATTCTTGTCAGAAACCAGCTACCATTACAGATATTGTCATTGTCTGTACCTGTTTGTAAACACAGCAGAACTTACTGATCAAAAATATTTTCCCGTACCTAAAAGCAGTAGAGGCCACAAGGGCTGTACCACAAATGAGTCTTTAAACTACAGTATAAGAAGAAATAATAATAGAAGAAGGAATTACATTTTTACTGTGTATCCAGTATAGCTGTTTTGGTATCCCTAGGGTTAATGTCTTCTTACAAAATTCAAAAATTGAAAAAGTACATGAAGATGCAAGCTAAAATGCCACTTGTCCCTACAGATGTGGCTTCAGTAGCATGAGCTAGGCCCAATACACGTGGAAACATCACGTTACTGCTTAGTGACTTCTTTAGGAAAGCTTTTCCTAGTATTTAAGCATTTAATAAAATTGAAAAATAAATTAAAAGCGTAATGCAGGATTTGGAAAAACCTAATGAGGCAGTTCTGAATCTGAATTCTTTTGCAGTCTCAGGCACTCTCACACTTCATATATGAAAGGAGACCAACACTTCTTCAAAGGAAAGCAGTGGTGGATACTATGCTTCAATGGAATTTAATTGTGTCAGCCTGCTCTCCTCCCACCATGACACACCGCACTGCTACCCTGGGCCACAACAAAGATACACATAGCGCAGCGTTCTGTCCCCAACAGAAGCCTATAAGAAGCAACTTAGGAACAGTATAATTAGAGGACGGAATTATTCTATGTCTTCTCTCACAAGAAGCTTTTCCATACCTTTGATAGTTTTATTGTCCTTCCCAGGACCTTTTAAAAGTATAAAACTTTTGAGAAGAAAAAAACTAGAATGCTACGGAGTATAACAGATGCTGTTATAAATATAATAAAGAAGGGGATTTCTACTGTGCTTCTCTTTCTAATCATTTATAATATCCTGTCTGTTATTGGACATGGAGATCATATAAGGTTTTCATACGCTATTTATTACAACTCCACAATCTCATTCCTGAATGATAAGGCTAAGATATATCACTGCACATATAGAGGTTGAGGTGAGGACTCTCTTCAAATCATTTCACATTCACTTTCTCTGACTTTCTTCTGCCGTTTTGTTCCCATGTCACTCAGGAAGCCCTTTTGACATTTTTGCTTTTTTTTTTTTTTCTTTCTTTCTTTCTTTCTTTGAGTACTTTCATTGTCCAGACACTTTTTCTCCTTTTAAGTGCTCCTGGCAGCTTCTGAAGGAGTAAGAACAAAAGCTGTACTTGGAGAGAAACAAGTGGAGTTGTCTCTCAGTAGCAATCTGTCTCAATCTCGAAAGAAACCCTGACTCTGCTCAAGCTTTTTTTTTTTTTTTTTTTTAAAAAAAAGCATTGAGGCCTAATTGTTAAAGTAACAAAACTTAAATTTTACCAACTACATCCATAGGGGAAAAAAGAAAAGACTAAATTTAGGTTCAATTCGGGCTTGTATAAACTTGTCTGGTTTAAACATCAAATATAAGCCTTTTGCAAAAGACCAGGAGCATCTCTTTTTTATCTAGACAGCTCAGTAATATTATAACAAACTCCACTTCCTATCTGTGCCTCTGAAATTTCATTTCCCTTGACCAGATAACCCCTTAAGCAAGGCTACACATATTAAAATAAAAGGCTCAAAAAATGCCAGAACTCTTGCAGAGTTCAGTCTGGTTCAAATATTGGCGAATGGTGTGAAGCTTAACATCTTTTTAAACAGCAACAAAAAAAAAAAGTTTACTCAGTCCCGCAAGCATATTTGTCTTGTTTTATTTCAGAGAGAAATACAGAGTTTATTTTGGCATATAATCTTCTGAAGCATCCAGATTAATCTATAGTACATTCCATTAGCATCTAACTTGCCTGTCAAACAGTCTGTATCATTAGCAGTAGCATCTGCTACCAAACTGCAGAGAGAGCTGCAGATTTAATGAACAGGTGTTTATTTAATACTGGATTTATTTTAAAGGTGTTCTATTATCAATTGATATGCTTCCAGCTATACCAAGATGCTTCAGGAATAAAAAGTATCAGGCACTTAATGAGAATTCTGTCTATAACAAGCAAAAAAAGACTATGAAACAGGTCAAATTCTCCCCTTGGCAATACTGGTTAAAAAAGTTTTCCTAGCAAATGCATAAAAATAAGACAACAGAAGTTACAGCTGCTAATAACAATAACCCTTCATTGCACACCATTTCAGTATAACTCAAGTACTAAGAACATTAGGAGAAAGTGTGAACTCTTTCAGAGGTTCAGAGGAACTACAGAAAACCAAAATTCTTATTTTTAGCCTCTGCTTATCCATCCTTTCTGACTGACAGCAGAGAATATGCAAGACCATTAACTCACCTTTATAAATGAAGGAAACTTTCAGACTAAACAGCTCCAAAACAAAAAGAGAAAACGCATAGATCGTCCACATGAAATTTTGCAGCAAGTAGTGGCTCCAGCCTCACCAGAATCTCATGTGCTTATACCCTTCTTGTTAAGCAAGAGTTCATTGTATACCTCTCTTGACCCAGTTAAATAATAACATGCATCTTGTTTTAGACTAAACTTGTTTGCCAACAGAATGGCACAAACCTGCTTCTTTTTAGCACTGCAATTCATACCCATGTCTACAGGCATGACACAAAATAAGTGGAATGCTATTACATTTTTCTCATATTATCAAAGAGCAGAAATGTATAGAATTAATTTGTGAGACCTCCAGTTTTTATGAATCTCTGCAAAAAGATACAAAGAAAGTGATGCACAAAGATCCTGAATTAAACATAAGAACAATAAGCTTACTCTATTTAAACTTCTTCTAATAAGTAAAAGAGAATGGCCATGGTTTTTTTTCTGGCAAAAGGACAGTCTACAGCTGTGGTAACTGTAAGATAGGACATTATTTCAGCTGATACTATCTCACAGAATTCTTGACTAAATTTATATATATTTTTTATATATGTACACAAAGGTCTTTAGCTAAAAATAACAACAATAAATATCCATTTGAAAAATTTCTGTTGTGACCAGAGTATGTCACAGAGAAATTTACTCACTAGTTTAGTACCTGAGAGAGCACAGTGGAGGTATGGAGGAAGGCAGAGATAGTTGTATATTTAAGGTTCCTCTTTTTTTTTTTTTTTTT